>JAXIVJ010004936.1:0-12500 GCA_036785665.1 Chirona hameri
TCTTGCTCCGATTCCTCCGCGAATTTTCATCACTTCGTTTAGTTCAGTTTATTCAACATATCCTCAAAGGGCAAGAGTGGCCCAATTACAGACGAAGTCACTAGGTGAAAACAGACGAGAAAGAAACAAATGAACAGGGAACACTTGTTCATGGTCCACACAGAATGCATGCAAGCTCACTGCTCAGCGAAGGGCTCCGTGTCTTGTCAGAAATCAATGGTTCCAATAAACAGAATAACAAATAGGCGGTGCTGAAACTGTATGTGTCTCGTTTTAGACACAGTAAGCTAGCATTATGTCCATACCAGTCCATTTTCCCAAAAAGCAGGGTACACATTTGAGTGGAAGGAGATGTATTGGGATTTATTTTGGGGGATGTCTCTACCAGTACCTTATCAGCCAAGTCGTCATAGCTTGCGGCCGTCAAACCGGAATCAAATAATTGCTAGATTGCCATCTTCCATGGTCGCGCTGTATACGCCTTCAATCACGTCGGTGGCGGATATTATTGAGCTAGCACCATGCTATTTTCACACTACAGTGTCCTCTGTTCGAACTGCGAAATAGCATGCGAACTTCTGCCTAGATGCATTCGTCGCATGTGTCATGGCTGACGCCGCCCCAACGGGATTTAGACAGATTGGTCCCGATCGGTGTTGTTCACAATTTGGATGGATGGCACGTAAGCCAATACCAGTGTAATAGCCAATACCAGTGTACCACTTACCCTGGATGAAAGGGTAAGTGTAACAGGGTCGGTCGTCTCCCCTGTCATCGCTCACCACAGGCCACAACATGCCGGCGGTGCCATCGCTGCGGCCATATTGCGGACGAGGCGCAGCCGGGGCCCGCGGGATGACTTGTCCGTTTTAAACCGCCAGCCGCCAGCGACTGCAGCTAGCTAACCTCCGGCAGAGCAGCCTTATCATGGTCCACACAGAATGCGTGCAATCTCACTGCTCAGCGAAGGGCTCCGTGTCTTGTCAGAAATCAATGGTTCCAATGAACAGGATAACGAATAGGCGGTGCTGAAACTGTATGTGTCCGTTTTAGACACAGTAAGCTAGCATTATGTCCATGCCAACACTGGCGGATCCAGGGGGAGGGCATCAGAGGCAAATGCCACCATCAGCCGCGGTGGGCAAATAATGGAGACATTTAATTTGATAGATTGCAACTTTTCATCAAATTATTACTAGGTTGTGCTCCAGAATGATTTACTTAATACTCAGATATTATTTACGATTGAGTGAGACATGGCTATGTCAGTCTCATAAAGGCAATAATGTTCTTGCTGTTCATTCGATATGCATATTGCAATCGTCAGTTTCGTCGTTGCGTCGCGTTGATAGCCGCCCATAGTCACGTGATAGTCGTGTTGATAGCCGCCCATAGTCACGTGATAGTCGTGTTGATAGCCGCCCATAGTCACGTGATAGTCGTGTTGATAGCCGCCCATAGTCACGTGATGGTCATGTTGATAGCCGCACACAGTCACGTGATGGTCGTGTTGATAGCCGCCCATAGTCACGTGATAGTCGTGTTGATAGCCGCCCATAGTCACGTGATAGTCGTGTTGGTAGCCGCCCATAGTCACGTGATAGTCGTGTTGATAGCCGCCCATAGTCACGTGATGGTCGTGTTGATAGCCGCACATAGTCACGTGATGGTCGTGTTGATAGCCGCCCATAGTCACGTGATAGTCGTGTTGATTGGTAACCCATATAAGGTACGAGTTATTCGTGGGTAGTTGAAAGGATTGCGAACAGGACGGGAAATCGCCAGCAGAGTAACCGGCAGCTCATGCTGAAAGGAAGAAATGTTCTTGTTCGAGCCTAATTTTGCCATCTACCACCCGAGAGGTTGCCTGATGTAATTATGAGGTCAAGGTGCTGTAATAATGTATAGCTCTTTATCCCGTTTGCCTTTGTTGATACATAATATGGTTTTGAGGTTTTCAATTAGTTTGCTTGGAATTACCATTATCAGCTGAATGGTTTTGTCTGTCACCACTATGGTCCCAATGTTATCAGGTTCTGCTACACAGGAGTTAATTACCCCACTCGTGGTTGTGGAGCCCCCGGACGGGGAAAATGGCGGATAGAGCAGCTAAGTGAGACAATATATCTGAGTCGTTTGGTGATGACGCACAATGCATACACACATCTATCGCAGTTTCTGTTGGAATGCTACCAAATATTGCAAATTGCATCACAACCAATTAATGCTAAACAATGTTTAGTTTTGTGTTGCAGTTTATGTGTTGTTATACGCTGGGAACCACTGTCTTAGACTAGTGGCAAAGACACACATGTCTACTTATGCTCCTGTCCCTAGATGGCAATAGTAGTAAACGCCTGAAGTTATGCTGTACCGCATAGCTCTAAACAGATATCTGCGATCTGCGCCATGGTGAAGGGGGAGGAAGGGGGGTAACGAGTCATTCCGGTCGTCAAAAGGAGGTAACCAATAACCATACCCTTAACGCCGGGAACCACTATGCTATAATAAAATATGTTATGTGCATCTTCAAAGGATTTCTACCAGAAGCGAGGCTGGAAAGCGACACTTCGTTCGAGAGCACCGCGCTGTATAACAAACAGTCCCCTGGACAGTGATATTACATTACTGAGCCAGCAGCATTTATCACAAGCTTTAAAACTGCGAATCAGCTGAGCCTCCCATCTACCATGCTCGTCGCTGTACGAAGTACGACTGCACTATATGGTGAACTGCAGACTCCTACCAACTGGCTGCGCCTGTCGCGCATGTCTGTATGCTTGTGATGAGTGTGTGCTTTAACCCGCGACCAATGACCATTGATCATTGACCAGTTTATATATTGTGTCGTAATTTGTGAATGTTACTGTCCCTTTTCGTTATTTCTCTATTTCAACCTGTCTGAAGAGTAGCGCAGCGCCCAGCTGGCAGCAGCTGGGCGCTGCCACAGACATGCATTTGTCTTCCACCGCCTCTACTCATTTATAACGACGGGCTCTGAAAATCCACGGGTATACTGTGGATGTTCCCGAATAAAGTCTATGTCTAAAGTCTATGTCTTGACCATGCTTACTTGATTCGGAACTTAATAGCCGCTCCTGCAGTGCAATTCTCCTTCATCGCAATACACAATATCATGGAATGCAATACTACGCATTTAAGCATGCATAAGATCTTGAAAATCAGGCGATTTATTATTTTCTTACATGTGGGAACTATTTATGCAACGATAACCAAGGTCAAATCAAGCGTGGTACTTCTCTTCAGTCACTCGTAAGTCGTAACCGCCTATCCTGGGTGACAGCCTAGTCAACTTCTCTTCCTACTGTTGCTGTACGTACTGTGAAGTCCTTAGGCGTTGGCTGAAATTTTTGTAATAGATCACTAACATCATTTCTTGATCTACCTTTGTAATTATTACCATAATTGATTAGAAAGAAAACTGATTTTGATTTTCCCGAAAATCACGAACTGGATTTTAACCGAAGGAAGAACTGGAGGGCATGCAAATTAATATTGTACGCCCAGTCGACCTCTTCGAGTCTTCACGCAATGGGATTCCCAATTAGGAGCAGGGACTCCCAATTAGGAGCGGGCACTCCCAATTAGGAGCAGGGACTCCCAATTAGGGGCGGGCACTCCCAATTAGGAGCAGGGACTCCCAATTAGGAGCAGGGACTCCCAATTAGGAGCGGGCACTCCCAATTAGGAGCAGGGACTCCCAATTAGGAGCGGGCACTCCCAATGGGGCGTAAATGGTTAACAATGGGAACATCTTATAGATATGCAGGGGCGCAGCCAGGGGGGAGGGGCAAGGGGGGCAATTGCCCCCCTCTTACGGGTCACAGAGGGCCCGCCGAGATTGGCCCAGATACCATTTGCATTAGCTAAATGGCTTTCAAAAAGTCACAGAGGAGCCCTTAAACCAGGCAAGGGTCACTGGTGCATGTCAAGGGCCCTCATAGACACTGAAGGGCTTTCGAAGCCGGCCCAGGGGGCCTCTTGGGCATGTCCAGGGGCCCATTGAGCCCACCGAGAGGCCAAAGAACTGTCCAGGGGCATCTCGAGCAAGTCCAGGGGCCCATTGAGCCCACTTAAGGGCGCAAAAACATGCCCAGGGACCTTTCGAGCATGCCCTGTGGCCCATTGAGCCCACTCAGTGGCCCCAAAAACCTGCCCAGGGGCCTCTAGAGCATGCCCACTTGTCCAGGGGCCAATTGAGCCCACCCACAGCCCAACAAACCTGCCCAGTGGCCTCTCGAGCATGTCCAGGGGCCCATTGAGTATGTTCATGGGCCTCTCGAGCCTGGCCAGTGGCCCATTAGTCTGTTTTGGGCCTCTTGAACCTGCCCAGGGGCACATTATAGTTTTCCCAGAGGCCCATCGAGTCTGTTCGGGGGTCTCTCGAACCTGCCCGGGGGCCATTAGAGCCTGCCCAGATGCCTCTCAAGCTTGCCCAGGGGCCCACTGAGTCTGTTCAAGGGTCTCTTGAATCTGCCTAGGGGCCATTAGAGTCTGTTCAGGCGCCTCTCAACTCTCAAGCTTTCCCAATGGTCCATTGATCCTGTTCAGGGGCCTCTCGAACCTGCCCAGGGGCTATTAGAGTCTGCTCAGGGGCTCTCGGCTTGCCAAGGGGACATTGAGTTTGTTCAGGGCCCTGACGAGCTTATCCAGAGGGCCGTTGAGTCTGTGAACGGGCCCTCGAGCCTGCCCAGGGGTTGCTAGCCTTCGCCTGGAGCGCCTGCTATAGCTGGAGCGCCTGCTAGCCATGGTCGGCGCGGACATAATGAGCGGTAATGTGCTGTACTCTGACCCACCTGGTGCAATGTTTTCTTGGGTTTACAAATGGTAATTTGATAAGTCTGATGCGTTTTTGAATTCCGAGGGGGGGGGGGGGGTGGTAGTACAAAGACATTTATCAATTTTACTCTCAGGAGAGTGTGTGCAGCAATATTTGTCAGACAGGGGCGTCGCCGACGGGAGGGTCGGGGGGGGGGGGGAGGTCTGGGTAAACTTCCCCCACTTTTAGAAGGCGGGGGAGGGTCGGCCCCCCCCTCACACTTTTTGCGGGAAAAATTTACAATTGATCGTAAAAATTGCCTTTGCAGTGCAGTCAAAATCCAGCTATGTCATGTCAAAACTGGAAAATTTTACGCCGATTCGCGGCATGACACAAGTTTCGCAATTGCTTATACAAATTTGGAAAATGGGAAAAATAATTTCATTAAGTGGCTGGCAGAGGCTCTCCTTGGTGGTAATTGCTGATCCCAGGGCCCATTTCCTTCATAAAATATTCACTATTAAGTTTCAAGCAGGCTACATGTTTAGCTAGTTTGCCGAGTTCCGAAAAAGGCGACGCAAACGCAAAGACGAGGAGATCGGCACCCGGAAGCTGCTTCAGCAGTGCACAATTTGCTGGACCGAAGAGCTAATAGTGAAAACAGGCCAGGACCATCTCCCCAAGTCATCTCACCTCACGGTCTGGTTCCAATATTAACATTCCGTTTTCCAGGACTTAAAATTAGAATTTTCACGCCGCTTCGCGGCGTCACATCGGTAGTCATCGTCATAACGAAGCCATGGTCATCGTCATCGGTTCGTCGTAACGCTGAATTGAATGAATAGCATTTTTAGCTTATTATCCTCCACAAGGCCCACCGCCTATATTTCTGGGTTTTATCAGGCAAAACCGTAAAAATTTCGCGCCGCTTCGTGGCGCTAACTACCTAGTACATACCTATCTACTATAACATGAAAATCCACATACAAAATGCTGCAAAGACTTAAATACACGTATCGAAATGGGGGTACATTTTTTCGCCATGTTATAGTAATATTGGAACCAGTCCGCCCCTGTAGCTCAGTTGGGAGAGCGCTGGGCTTCTGACCTCACCCGGTAGTGGCAGCCCGGGTTCAAGTCGCTTCGGCGCTCGCTATTTTCCCCTGACTGGGATGGCCTGTGGCCGGTGGCAGCGGTCGCACTCAAGGTCAGGTGACGTCAGAGGGCGGGGCGGACCGTGTCCAGGTATGTCGGGCACGTACAACTTTCGCTTCTAAATTCTTCCAGACGCCAGGAATGGCTTGATCGGGTGGTGGGGTCAGGGCCTGCGCAACAAGCTATGCTTAGCGCGGGGCCTGACCTCGGAAATCCATCCATTCAAAAACATTCGGACTAAATTTATTATTTTAAAAAAATCACCGTCCCCACACTCAAAAGCCGACCCCCACCTGTTGTCAGCTAAGATAGGTTTTCTCTCCTGTATGTAACAATATAAATTAGTAATGCGCTCAATACAATGCCTACTGAGGGTCCTGGTCCAATCCAGCTTATCAAAAGTAGATGAAGAAAAATTGTTAGAAAAGGGGTCTCACAAAATAAAGTGGCCAAAATCCGTAGAGTTTTTCATATCCAGGGGTATTTGTTTGGGGGTGGGGGCCTCTCCCAGGGGCTTGCCCCCTCCCCCTTTCTGAAGGTCTGGCTACGCCCCTGTAGATATGATTGGGCGCGACGTACGCGTTTTGGGCGTGGTCTTGCAACTTGTCACGGAAGCCCCAAGAACTACGCATACACGCAATAAGAACACGTTAATTACATTCAGATGAGTCAGATAAGTAAGATAAAGCGATAAGTGATATGGTAAAGATGTCCAGCCGTGTAACTAAGTCCAGACAGTGCTAGGGTACGCTAGGCTACGATCTAACTCTGGCTTTGACAAGGTGAACTCGAGACGCTTTGGCGCTCGCTCTTTGCCTCAATAAGTCATTGAGCCGGGCGGACCGTCCTCGGTCGTAAGGGCACGTTAAACTTTCGGCTCTAAATTCTGCCGGTGACTGGAATTGCGCGGTCGGATGGTATAGGGTCAGGGCCTGCGCAACAAGCTTAGCTTGGCGTGGGCCTGATCTCGGAAATCCATCCCATAAATGTATTTGAACTAAATACAGTAAAAAAAAAGATGGCACAGGGTCTGAAAAATCCACTGCGATAAATTGGTTCATGCCAGTTGATGCCTTCAAAAGTTATCGCCGAAAATAAGAGTTACAAGCGGTCTACCGTTCACAGTAGTTATTCTGCCTCCAGTCAGTGAGAAGAACTGAATACATTGGCAATTTTGGACCGTTATGAGGCCAAATGTGACAGAATATAGAGGGTTTTGGTGATCTCAAAATAACAATGATGGTTTATTCACAAACAATTATTTATGGTGAAGGTGCAACACTGCATCACAAGGACTGGTAATCACGGACATTGATGGTTGTGAGACTAATTTATTTAGTACAATGGCTTTCTATAATCCCATTGTGCACAATCTAATTTGCCCGTCATGTCAATCCATTAGCTCAATTTGTGTTGTGCGATAAACATTTGAGTGGATGAGAATATATGGGGATATGCCGGGATCTCCCATTTGATCAACGGCGACGTCATAGCGGCGCCTTCCAATCCCAAATCAAACAATAACTCTAATAGATTGCCGCCAGCCGCTACCACTGCTGTGTTGCACTTTTCATCACTTTGGTGACGCAGATTGGCGGATCCAGGGTGGGTGGTGGTGGTGGGGGGGGGGGGGGGGGAAATGGGCCATGCCCCCCAAAAACGTCTGAAATCGGCACAAAATTGACACATTTCCTGATATAGAAGAAAATTTATGCAACTTTGACTAAGGAAAGTTTGTTTTAACCCTCGCCCTACGGGAGGGGAGGGGGGGAGGGGGTTGACGGCCCCCTGAGGTTTTTCTTGAATAACTTTTTACACGTGCGGAGCATCTTGCTAAAATTCTCAGTAGCTGAGTTTATACAAGTTATATTGAAATAGCCTGTGCTCATGATAATTCAGAAAAGATCGAAAATCAGAAATAAAGGACAAAATAACTTATATTGCGCCTTGCGGCTTCGTCAGAGTTCACAATATTACACCACACTTTTTGCAAGCCAAAGAAACAACACGTGCCACTTGGCTATGTGAAAGCCACCGACGCAAATTATCCACAAATGAATACATCCACACGTACAGCCCGACACTGTTATGTACACCGACACTTCTGAAGTCTAAATCGCATACGTATGTACAACTGATACACTACCAGCAACTAACATAGCCATTGTTGCCTACTACACACCCAACAAGAGTAAGGTTATTAAATAGAGACCAAACGGTGCAGAAGGCAAAGGAATATTTACCACAACAATTTATTCTATCAGTGGCCAGGTGTCAATTTGGCTGTTCAATTTTGGCTATCTGTCCCGAATGGCCAGTGCCTCGGCTATCTTTCGGTCTGCTGCGTCTTTGCATCGACGGAGTATAGCGATAGATAGTCGCGGCTCTGACTCATTCGGATGACTTGTAACCATATGATCACCGAACGGAGTCTGCTGAGTGCGATTTGCACCGTCCCTAAAATGCTCATAGAACCTGTACCTGATGCACCGTTTGGTCTCACCTATGTAGGTCTGAGGTGGTCCGTCAGAGGCAGCGCAAATCCTACAGGTGATCTGGTAGACCACATTTTTTTGTGGTACACCGGCCATGCAGTCCACTGTCGCACATGCGGCAGGATCTTCTTCCGGCGCGACATGGTGGGGGCTCCAAATCCGAGTGAACCAGTCGTTTGGTTATCGTGTTTTCATTTTACCACGACGCTGTCAGGTTTGGATTCACAGATTTCAGGGCAGCATCCACTTTCCTGGTCAGGTTACCGTCAATCAATGGGAGGGTCAGCTTGAATGAATGGGAGGGTCGGCTTTGGAGCCCCCACCATGTCGCGCCGGAAGAAGATCCTGCCGCACGTGCGACAGTGGACTGACCTTTTGACCTTTTCGTCAAGGTCATGTCAGACCCCAAAGGGACATTGACCTGACCCCAAAGGTCACCAGTTGACTTAGATACTCAGAATGGGATGCCTTTGGATTGTCCTTATGACAGGCAACACGCTACTGTTGATGGTGTCTCTCTATCTCTCTCCGTTCGGAAGTTATACTAAGCGTCCTGAACATGTGCTGTAATGCAAAACGCATAGAAATTTTCATCTATGGTGACGATTTCCGTGACCTAAGAGGTCATTAACTGGCCCAGACCTAAAAATCGATATATTGCCAGATAGCTACAGATACAGATACAGATACAGATACAGATACAGATACAGATACAGATACATATATATGTATTAGGACCCTCCATAGTATGAATTTTATGGTATCCACGTCATTACATAAATTAAGTACACCAATAAAAAAGTACACAATACAGCATCAGATGATGATAAAAATACAGATGATAAAACACAGCGGCAAAAGAGTGGCAGCACAGACCGACCCCGGCCGCTGACATCGATCGCAACCATATCCCGATATATGGTTGACGTCATAGCGGCTTAGACTTCAGAGCTTAGATGCTTAGATGCTTAGATGCAGCATGCAGATAGGCTATCGCCTAGCCTCTGTTGTTAGGGCGTTCCAGGCACTCGCGGCTCGGTACATGAAGCTGCGCTTTGCGAATTCCGTCCGCACGCGGGGCAGCTCGAGCTGGCCGCCTTCACTGGCGCGCGTGTGGCGGGCGGACACATTGGCACGCCTTACCACCCGACCGCGCAGCGGTTCTGAGGCGCTGGGGGCAGTAATGAGGTGTGCACAGCGGCAATGTCACGTTCGTTGATCAACATTAGGCCACCCGAGCTCCCGTAATGACTGGGTGACATGATCGCGGCGGCCGAGGCCAGTCGCAATGCGGACACCGAAGTTGATCGCCTTTTGCACGCGCTGCCTCTGTGCCGCGGTACAGTTTCCCCACACCGTTATGCAATAACGGATGTGAGGGAAGACGAGAGCATCGACTAGCAGACGTCTGACGAATTTTGGCAGCTTATGACGGATTCGCGCGAGACCTAGCAGCACACAATAGCAACGCTGAACGACCGACGAGACGTGGCGGTTCCATGACAGGTGTGGGTCGATAACAACACCCAGCACCTTGACGCTTTGTGAGGGAGAAATTTCGTCGTTGCCGAAATAAACAGAGAAGTTGGCAGTGACGTTTTGACGGCGAGATCTGAGGATGATCATCTCCGTTTTAGCCGGATTGATTTTTAGACGGTTCTTTGTAAACCACTTCATAGCTATAAGGAGAGAGCTCTCAATACGAGTTTTTAGGGCCTGAAATTTTGATGGAAAGTCAGCATCAAGGAACTGAGTGTCGTCAGCGTACATCACGATCCTTCTGTGTGGGAGGTGCTGTGGCAGATCGTTGGTGAAAATGAGGAAGAGCACAGGTCCTAAGATGGATACCTGGACCACCCCGTGAGTCACGTTCAGTGCGCACGATCCACCCCGCACGGTCTGGGTACGCATCCGAAGCCAGGCCGAGAACCACTCGCGTTGGACACCATACCATTCCAACTTGTCCGGGAGACAGCCGTGCTCGACGCTGTCAAAGGCCTTAGACGTCTCAGTTGTGACGAGTGATGTCATCATGCGTCTGTCGATGTTGTCTGTTGCGAAAATGACAGCGTCGAGCAGGGCCGCCTCCGTGGGCAGGCCCGGCCTGAAACCGTACTGCTGCGGGCATAGTACATGGTGGGATGTGAGGTACGACATAAGCTGGGTACAGACCACACGCTCGCATAGTTTCGCCACGACAGGGAGTACTGATATCGGACGGTAGTTATTAGTGTCAACAGTGTCCCCCTTTTTTGGAGAGCGGTAATGGTGACAGCCTTCCACTGCTCGGGCAATACACAATTAGTGATGCAATAGTTAACTAGCCTCAGCAAATGCGGACCCACCACTGGAAATGTACTTCGTAACATCTGAACGGTAATGCCGTCAGGACCACATGCGCGGGACGTACCCATGCGCTTTAGCGCTGCTGAAAGTTCCGGTAGGGTGGCAGGGTACGGCGAGAACGACCCGGCACACACGCGGGGCGGCCGGGGCGACAGCGGTTCGCCGGCGTCGCTCTCCGCTAGTGCGTGCGCCGCGCCGGAGTCGACTGACGTGAAGAAGTGATTCAGTCGGTCTGGCCACTCAGGATCCGCCGACACTGCACGGGTTGTCCTCGGCTGAGCCTTCCGAGATGAGACCAGGAACTGCCTGGTGTTCTTCCAGGTCTTCGGACGGGAGTGCTTGAAAGAAGAGTAGAAGGCAGCGCTCGCGCGGTTGATGACCATCTTCACGGCGTTCCGACTATCCCGAAACTCCCTCTCGGTGGCGTCGCACGGGATGAGGTCCCTGTCGGCGCGTGCAAGGTCACAAGCTGCCATGGTCTCTCGCACTGTGTCGTCATCAAGCCATGCACACGGTCTATGCTTCACTTTGGTGGTCCGCATTGGCATGTGTTGGTTGATAATGGGATCCCATACTGTGAGGAAGCTGTTCCACATGTCGCTGATGGAGTCAGCGTCGTAGACCTGTGTCCAGTCGGCTTGGAGGAGGTCGTGGCAGAGGGCGTCCTTGTTGACGTGCCGCGTGGACCGCACGGTGACGATGTCGGGACCGCAACGTGTCTTGACATCGGTGACGGCCACAGTGATGAGATCGTGGTCGCTGATGTTGCACGGCGTCACTCGGGCAGCTGATGTCAGGTCTGGTCGATTGGTTGTCAGGTCCTACAGTAGGCTCCCGTTGGTTACGTATAGTTGGCTAGGTAATGATAATTACAAGGGTCACTGGTTGTCAGGTGGTCGATCAGCGATGGGCTCGGCCCAGGACGAGTCGGCCCCGTGATCAGCTGTCTTAGCGATAAATCGCTAAGCTGCTGCATGCATGATGATACACCTGGATTCTCAGGATGAAGAAGGTCGAAGTTTAGGTCTCCAAGCGCGTAGGTTGGTCGATCATACGCCAGAACATGCGTCAGCTGGTGGCGGAGGTCGTTGATGGCTGGCGCGGACGGACCAGATGGAGGGCAGTACACTGCGCCGACGATGATGGTAGATCGGCCGATAATCTGAAGCCAGAGTTCTTCGAGTGTCGAGTTGACAGTGGGCACCCGTAGCTTCTCGACCCTCAGTGTGCTGCGGTGGACGATGGCGACTCCGCCTCCCGTCTTCCTAGTCCGTCGATCGCGACGACTGATGACGTAGCCCGGGAACAGCAGCATGTCGGTATCAACTGCATCGGTCAGCCATGTCTCGCTGAGACAAAGCACGTCAAGCTGTTCCCGCAGCAGCAGATGGTGTGGAGATGTGGACCTCGTCCAGATGCGTGTCAGAGAACGCACATTCAGGTGGCCGATCTTCAGCGCCCACGACGAGGCAGCAGTAGCACGGATCTCAGCCTGTCGCGTCTGCCGGATCGTCAGGCGGAGTGGTTGTAGAAGGTGTATTAGAAGGATTAGCGCTAATACAACTACCAACATTTTGATGCTAACCAAACCGTTTTATACTCATAACTTTGGTAATTACGACGAACAGAGCAAAACCGCTATTTTTGGACGTGGTCGATCTTAGGTCATTCACTTAAGCTGGAAGGTCACCCGTTCACCTGAAACCTAAACACGCATACTGATA
>JAXIVJ010004936.1:17500-37500 GCA_036785665.1 Chirona hameri
AGTGTGGGGCTATTCGGTTGGTGATGGACTAGTGATTGTTAAAGGTAAACATGTTCAATTTATTTTGCTTATTGCTGGTATGCCACTTTTTGTGAGATTCGTTATTCACGTTTGTATAATATCAACTGCTCTCAGTATGTTAATTTATTAGCTTTGTTTTTACAGGAACGTTTTTTTCGCTATAAGCTGCCGCATTGGAATTTAATTTACCAGGGGCGGTGCTGGCCGCAGGGGGCCCGGGAACAAGGGGGGGGGGGATCAGTGGGGGCGCTTGCCCCTCCCCCAACACCTGGACCGGGCCCCCCAAATTTGGTGAGCAGAAGTTTCCCTACAAATGCTTCCCTACAGTTTCCCTACAAAAAGTTTCCCTACTTGCTCTTTAAATTTTCTTCACAAAAAGTTAGATAAAATATGAAAACCCTCAATATGTCACTTTTTCTCGTTTTCTTTTACAGCATGTCATAAGTATTATTATTATATAGCTTTGACTTTATAGCAGTATCATATACTTTTATTTTCCTTCCTTTTCCCTTTTTCCATTAAATGTTCTATGAAGATATGATGGAAAACTTTGGTAGCAGTACATGGTGGGAGTTGTTTCACTTGTCTGCTTGGCGCGTCGTCGTTAAACTGACGCACTGACGCCTTAGGGCGTACAACAAGGGGGGGGGGGGGCAAACGGGGCAATTGCCCCCCATGAAGGTCTGTACGTGCCCCCTTTGGTCGAAAAAAATATGTTTTTATTTTTATTTTTTAAAGATAAAAATGTGAAAATATGCCCTTTTAAAAATATAGTATGCCCCCCTGAGCAAAAATTGCCCCCTCCTGGAGTAAATTCTGGGTACGCCACTGACTGACGCAGTGGCGGATCTACGGGTGGGCAAAATGGGCAATTGCCCCCCAAACCGCCTGAAATCGGCGCAAAATTGACACATTTCCTGATATAGAAGCAAATCTAACCAACTTTTACTAAGGAAAGTTTGCTTTAAATCAGCTATCAATGCATAAGCAAGCGAAATCCGATGAGTTTGCAGAATTATTTGAGACTTTTTGGAATCCCCCCAAACTTCCGTTCTGGATCCGCATTCCGCTGTTGCACTGACAGCGATAAACATCTTCTGCATTTTGTTTATAAGTTTATCCCACGTTAACGTTACGGATGTGATCAAGCTGGCGTGCGGCCCTCTGCTGTCCTCGCTGTCTGCCGAACGGGCGGCAATTGCAAGCAAGAGTTATCGTAAATGTTGTAGGTTACCGTGATACGGTGATCAAACGGTCAGTGCAGCCCACACTGGTGGAATTCTTCAAGAAAAGAAAAGAAAAATATATATTATAAATATCTATTATATATCTCAGGAACGGCTGAGCCGATTGTGGGAAAATTTGGTGTGTGGTTAGGGACCCCTCGTCCGCCGCTTTCCTACAAGTCAGAGATGGGGTGCCTCTGCACGTGCGCACGTGCGCACCCCTATTCTATATCGCAGGAATGTCTGAACCGATTGTGTTCAAATTTGGTGTGTGGTTAGGGACAGGGGCGCAGCCAGACCTTCAGAAAGGGGGGGGGGGGGCAAGCCCCTGGTAGAGGCCCCCTACCCCAAAACCTACCCCAAAACAAATACCCCTGGATATGAAACACTCTACAGATTTCGGCCACTTTATTTTGGGAGGCTCCCTTTTTAACAATTTTTCTTCGTCTACTTTTGATGAGCTGGATTGGACCAGGCCCTCAGTAGGCATTGTACTGAGCGCATTACTAATTTGTATTGTTACGTACAGGAGAGGAAACATATCTTAGCTGACAACAGGTGGGGGTCGGCCTTTGAGTGTGGGGGCGGCTGAAATGACGAAAAAATGTACCCCCATTTTGATACGTGTATTTAAGCCTTTGCAGCATTTTTTATGTGGATTTTCATGTTATAGTAGGTAGGTATGTACTTGTTAGTTAGCGCCGCGAAGCGGCGCGAATTTTTTACCATTTTGCCTTATAAAACCCAGAAATATAGGCGGTGGGCCTAGTAGCTCGGATAATAAGCTAAAAATGCTATTCATTCAATTCAGCGTTACGACGAACCGATGATGATGACAATGGCTTCGTTATGACGATGACTACCGATGTGACAAAATGTTAATTTTACGTCCTGGAAAACGAAATGTTAATATTGGAACCAGACCGTGAGGTGAGATGGCTTGATGAGATGGTCCTGGCCTGTTTCCACTATTAGCTCTTCGGTCCAGCAAATTGTGCACCGCTGGAACAGCTTCCGGGTGCCGATCTCCTCGTCTTTGCGTTCGCGTCGCCTTTTTCGGAACTCGGCAAACTAGCTAAACATGTAGCCTGCTTGAAACTTAAAAGTGAATATTTTATGAAGGGAATGGGCACTGGGGCCAGCAATTCCCGCCAAGGAGAGCCTCTGCCAGACACTTAATGAAATTCTTTTTCCCATTTTCCAAATTTGTATAAGCAATTGCGAAACTTATGCAATGCCGCGAAGCGGCGCGAAATTGTCCAGTCTTTGACATTTTGACATTGACAAAGCTGGATTTTGACTGCACTGCAAAGACAATTTTTACGATAAATTGTTAATTTTTCCCGCAAAAGGTGTGTGTGTGGGGGTGTCGAATCCCCCCCCCGTCCCCCGCCTTCTAAAAGTGTGGGAGTTTGCACAGACCTCCCCCATCCTCCCTTTGGCGACGCCCCTGGCTGACAAATATTGCAGCACACACTCTCCTGAGAGGAAAATTGTTAAATTGTTTCGTACTACCACCTGAATTCCCTGAATTCAAAAACGCATCAGACATCAAATCACCATTTTTAAACCCATGAAAACATTGCACCAGGTGGGTCAGAGTACAGCTCATTGCCGCTCATTATCACTGCGCCGACCACGGCTAGCAGGCGCTCCAGCTATAGCAGGCGCTCCAGGCGACGGCTAGCACCCCCTGGACAGGCTCGAGGGCCCCGTTCACAGACTCAATGGCCCTCTGGATAAGCTCAGAGGGCCCTGAACAGACTAAATGGCCCCTTGGCAAGCCGAGAGGCCCCTGATTAGACTCTAATAGCCCCTGGGCAGGTTCGAGAGGCCCCTGAACAGGATCAATGGACCATTAGGAAAGCTCGAGAGGCCCATGAACATACTCTAATGGCCCCTAGGCAGGTTCAAGAGGCCCTTGAACAGACTCAATGGGCCCCTGGGCAAGCTCGAGAGGCCCCTGGGCAGGTTCGAGAAGCCCCTGGACAGACTCAATGAACCCCTGGGCAAGCTCGAGAGGCCTCTGTGCAGGCTCTAATGGCCTCTGGGCAGGTTCGAGAGGCCCCTGAACAGACTCGATGGGCCTCCGGTAAAACTATAATGGGCCCCTGGGCAGGTCCAAGAGGCCCCAAAACAGACTATAATGTGCCCCTGGCCATGCTCGAGAGGCCCCTGAACATACTCAATGGGCTCATGGACATGCTCGAGAGGCCACTGCGCAGGTTTGTTAGGCCGTAGGTGGTCTCAATTGGCCCCTGGACAATTCGACATTCTCTAGAGGCCCCTGGGCCGGTTTTGGGGCCCCTAAGTGGGCTCAATGGGCCCAGGGCATGCTCTAAAAGTCCCTGGGCATGTTTGTGAGCCCTTAAGTGGGCTCAATGGGCCCCTGGACATGCTCGAGAGGCCCCTGGACAGTTTTGTGGGCCCATCGGTGGGCTCAATGGGCCCCTGGACATGCCCAAGAGGCCCCCTGGGCCGGTTTCGAAAGCCCTTCAGTGTCTCTGAGGGCCCTTGGCATGCACCAGAGTGACCATTGCCTGGTTTGAGGGCTCCTCTGTGACTTTTTGAAAGCCATTTAGCTAATGCAAATGGTATCTGGGCCAATCTCGGCGGGGCCCCCTGTGACCCGTAGGGGGGGGGGGCAATTGCCCCCCTTGCCCCCCCCCCCTGGCTGCGCCTCTGCTTAGGGACCTTTCATCCGACACTTTCCCACATGTCAGGGGTGGGGTGCCTCTGCACGTGCGCACATGCACACCCCTATTCTATATCGCAGGCATGGCTGAGCCGATTCTGTTCAAATGTGGTGTGTGGTTAGGGACCTCTCAGCCGCCACTTTCCGACAAGTCAGGGGTGGGGTGCCTCTGCACGTGCGCACGTGAACACAACTATTCTATATATATATCAGGAACGGCAGAGCCGATTGTGTTCAAATTTTGTGCGTGGTTAGGTACCTCTCAGCCGCCACTTTCCCATAAGTCAGGGGTGGGGTGCGTCTGCACGTGCGCACGTGCGCACCCTTTTTGTGTCACAGAAACTACTTGCCCGATGCAGTTTAAATTTACCATACATTTCCTTCGCGCTCGCTCGTTCATCGCCAACTACGGCGCCTTACTGGTATTAGCCTTTTTCACGAAGGATTGTTGCGCTGAAAATAAAATAAAAGTTTCTGAGAAGTTTTGGTATAAAAGCCTTAGTATATTATACATTCCAAGAAATCAATGACTGATTTAGGCGATATTATCACTATTCAATAGTTATAGGAACATATATTGAGCTCATAACAAGTTTATGATACAAAATTGGCCGTTTTTAAAGAACATATGCGTCTAGAGTCCATTTGTTCGGTTTAGCATACCGTCATACTAGTTTTTAAATCTGGAAGCTTCATAGATCACAGGTCTGTCTGCGCATGCATAGTGATGGGCCAGCACCGATTTGCCGCCGCTTGCGACCCGCGTGCCGCGCGCACACAGACAAAGCCAAGCCGCACAGGCCGGCCGCCGGATTGGGCCGGATTGGGCGAGTCCATTGCGGCCAATAGCGTCACACGCCAGGGATAGAGCGGGTCAAAACGAAGTTTTGACAAGTTTCATTCGGTGGAGATCTCTGGCATCACAACTGACCGATCAGTGCTTATCTTGCTAATTACCACCAAACCGCTTTTTTGCACCATATTATATTCTTACCAACATATTACACAATTATGAGGGACATTTAAAGCAAAAAATCGCATGTAAAAGTTGTGTAGTTAAAGGGAAATAATGACCTTTTGATTTTGTTAGCAACAATTTCTTAGACTACCGTTATGGTTTTAAAATGATTTTATTCAAATTTAAGAATTAAATAAAACTATTCCCAAATTCAAAGTTGTAAGTTTGGAAAAAAAAAATACAAAACAAGTACCTTGTGTACTTCATGAAGGTCATTGACAAATTCGTCCTTCCCTACCATTGTTTATATCGAGTGCGGCATTTTTGGAGGCTCCGTGACGTCTCCGATCAAACTGATCCGTGAAGCATCCGGGATGCATGACTGACTATCATTGTAAGTCATGAATAACAACAACATGGAAACTATGCCAACTCGAATGAAATAAGGGAGGAATGATTTTAACCCCAGGCAAGCAAGTATTCGCAAAGCACTCGGCACTGCGCCACAGCAGCAAACGGCGAGGGAAATGCATATTGGATACAATATTATTACGTCATAAGTTTCTGAAGTGTCAACTTCTATGAAATACAGTGATAAAATACCTCTAATAATGATTAACAAGAAAATTCAAACTAAAAAAAAATACTTTGAATAAGTCTTTAATTAGCTTTCAACTCAAAATCAGATATATTTTGCAATGCTACACAAGAATGGCACCAGTGACGTCATTAACGAAGCTTGCTACGGAACTTGGGTATACTAAACGGGAATATGGGGTGATGGCCTTTGACGATACCCGCTTCTCAGCATATAATCAGGAACAACTCGCCACAAATGGTTCAGTGCGCCGAGAAGCATGACAATGACTTTGTAAACAAATCGCCGACGCTAAATAGGTCGCCGTCGATGTGCATCGATGAGCTTCCGAATTAATTGCCAGTTTTGTGTTATTGTTTGTTAGTTTTTTGGGAAAAATATTATTTTTCATGATAATATAAAGCATAGTGTTATATACAGCCACATACAAATTATACAAAACTCCTAATGTTGAACACAAATGAAGCGATTTTCACAAATTGAGGGTCGCAACCACTAACTATGCCGCCGTTGATGTGCTTCGATGAGCTTCCGATTTTATTGCACTTTTTACAATCGCTGTTATTTTTTTTTGGATCGCCGGGCATATAATCATAACAAGCAGAACGCACAATATATTTTCCACTCCATTGCGTAAAAAAACAATACGGGAAAAGCCCGCAGTTTGATGAGGACCAAAAGTACTTGCAAGTACCGGTCGTTAAAAGTGTGGAACGCTTATCAACTATAACTTGAAATATCTTTCCGTAGGAAAGTTTTCATGCAAAATGTGATGAATTTACAATATATTTTGGTCTCGTCTGGCGATTTCAAGTGCTAACTCCATTTTTGTGGGTCATTATCACTCAATTCAGTCAAGGTCATTATTTCCCTTTAAGGAATGGATCGTCGAACTAAGACTTCTATGCCAAAACTTCTCAGAAACTTTAATTTTCTTTTCAGCGCAATAATCCTTCGTGAAAACGGCTATTCCCTATTTGTATATGTATGAGATGGTTATAGTTGCCATAATTATGAGATTAATATAGATTGGTATGATCATAAACATGGCAATATTTGTTATATAAACAATGGCTGAAATTCAACCTTCGGTTACAGAATCAAGATTTCGCTTTTACAACATCTTCAAGATTATATCTCGGCAACCATGAGTCGCACGGACATGGGACAAACAAACTAGTATTGTCGCAAACGTCCTGGTGGGTCAGTATAGTTACATACGTACTAGTATAGTTGCGAACGACCTAGGATGGATCAGGGGTAATACAAACCATTGGTTGGTCGCCATCCAAATTTGTCCCACGTGAGCTGGTCGCCGTGTAGGCGGTATAATTTTGTGTCAGCGCTTTATTGGATATTGTCTTAGGCATTATATTTCAATCCGAACCCTCTTTTTCAACAACTCGCGCTTTCACGATTACATTCATCCACATTTTGCCATCCATAACACATTGTGGTTGTTTCACCTGTATTTGTTCAACATTTGGTGGAGACGGCGATGGTAGCCTTTTCCAGAAACAGTAGAAAGAAGTTTTGACGGGCGAGACCCATGGCCAATTATTGAAAATACTCAATGAGGAAAACAATATTAAACACGAAAGAAAGAGGCACGATGATCACTTCGGTCGGTCCGAATACACTAATTGCGAATACCAGGCAAATCTTGCAGGTGGCCGAACTTAAAATCGCGCGAAAACACTAGAGAACTGAGGAGCGACGCTAGGGGCGGCAGTTGACTTACATTTATGTGCTATCCAGCTGGTCCACCGTCCTCCAGAAGCGAATTAGCTCTCCGGGAATGACTTATACAACCAAATCTAGTTAAAAAACGACACCAGCTTTCAAAACTGTCGACCCCACACATCACAAAGAATGGAGCCAACCGCCAACCGAGCTGGCGCAGGCGCCATATGGCAGCTGCCTGCCAGCTGCCATATGTAGTTCAAAATATTCAACTGCTACTACGTTCGGGCGATGACCACGGCGACCACCGGCCGCCGTCTCGTTGGCGTTTTCGGGCCCCTGGTATGCCATTGGTTTAACACTGCGATCGCCAGAAAAGCGCCGTCCGATGCCAACCGCCGCCCGTAGTAGAAAAGGGTTCGTAGTAGACAGTTGTTTGTGTGAGCATTGGACCGTTCGTCCGTAGTAGAAGGGGAAACCCGTTTTGCACTGGAAAAATATTGCAGTTAAATACAAAAACGTATCACATACAGTGGCATAGGTACTAGAGCTGCCACTTTATTTAACATTGTTCGAGTCCGACTGGTGGGACTATAATTGAGTTCAAATACATTTTGATCTGATCTTTTCTCGTGTGGCTCTGGTCGCCATTTTTGGAATCCTGGGTCAACGGCTGGTCGCCGATGCCGTTGCCAGGATGGAGGTTTTTATTAGCCCTGGGATGGATGCAACTGTCTTGACTGGTCAGGATAGTTGCATACATAGGTACTGGGCTGTCCAGTATGTTTACAACAATACTAGTACAGTTGCAAATGTTCTGAAAGATTGGGCGCGGCTGATTGGTGAAAATTCTTATTTTTGGCGATTTGCAAATAATGCTTGAAAACAATGCTTGTATTGGGGTGTAATATGGTTCATGATGATATAATATGCTATGATTACGTTACTAGGCAACGGTGACGGTGGTACAGGAGGGGGGGGGGAGTGGGGGAGGTGGGGGGGGGGGGGGGGGGGGGGGGGAGGGGGGGGGGGGGGGGGGGAGGGGAAGGAGTTGCCCTTACCAATACTGCCATTTTCACCATTACCAATTCATGCCGTTTTCAATTATTCAGATTTTGTCAAGTTTGGTTCCAAAAACTCGTGTATGTTATATTGTCCAAAAGTGAAGCCACTGTAGAAGATTGTGGCCATGTTGTTAAGCCACCTCTGCTTGCAATCAAGAGATCCAGGTTCAGAGCCATCTGCCAGCTTCGTAAGAAAGTCCATCGTGCTCTGCATCGGAAATGACGCGGCAATTTTTGCCCCGTGAACTTTGAAGCCACTCGTCCAGCTTCATCACAAAGGTGTCACGGGACATATCGAAGAGGAAATCGAAAGCACGTCTCACTGAAAGCCACACTGCCGAACGCTCCGAAAACTAACTCTCGACTGATCAACCCCATGTGACCACGCCCCGTGTCACCTTCGGTCACGTGACAGCTCGGGGCCACGCTGTTTGTCGTAGCGTGGCCGCGGCCAGACGCCAGGTACGTTGCCAGGATGTCCGTCAGGGGTTGTTGGGTCAATTGTTAGATTTGGTACAAATAACTTGCAAAATCGCAAATCTTTCGCAAAATCGCCACAGATAGTGTACCTAAGCTGCGTCTCTCAGGGGGTCATGACTCCTTGCCCCCCCCCCCCCCCCCCCTTCCCGCCCCCCCTCCCGTTGGCTACGTGTGTGTCAGACGCTCCCCCAATCTGCCTAAGTGCTGTTTAGCACGCGCATTTGATAGAGCTGGACAATGAAGCTCCCAGGTAACTTTTTGACAAAGTAAAAATAAACGAGTTTTTGGAACAAAACTTTACAAAATCGTGAATAATTGAAAACGACATGAATTGGTAATGGCGAAAATGACAGTATTGGTAAGGGCAACTCCATCCCCCCCCCCCCTGTACCCCCGCCACTGTTCCCTAGTAACGTGATCATAACATGTTATATCATCATTAACCATATTGCACCCCAAGACAAGCATTGTTTTATAGCATTGTTTGGAAATCTTCAAAAATAAGCGTTTTCACTAATCAGCTGTGCCCAATCTGTCAGTACATTTGCAACTGTACTAGTATTGTTGCAAACGTACTGGACAGCCCAGTATGTATGCAACTATCCTGACCAAATGTATGCAATGTATGTATGTATGTATGCAAATGTATGTATGCAACTATCCTGAGGACAAATGCATCCATCCTAGGACGTTCGCAACTATACTAGTATGTATGCAACTATTCTGACCCACCACGACGTTTGCGACAATACTAGTTTGTTTGCAACTACAGGTAATCCCATAATTAGCTTCCTCATTTCAAATACGCGTAAAAACGACGAAATGACACTAGTGACACTATGTTTCGTAGGTACGATGGTACATCATTGAAATTTTGCTCCTCACATGCATCTGCCCTCTACTTTCATTGGGTACCGTGCAGCACTTGCTCGATGTGACCCCCCTCCCTCCGGATGCACTCCTTCACCCGGACCGCGAAGCTCTTGAGCACTGACGCGCACATCTCTTGTGGGATCTGCTTCACGAAGTTTTCGAGCGCGCTCTTCAGGTCCGCTATGGTTTTCGGGTTACCCTGGTACACCACGGACTTCGCGTACCCCACAGGAAGAAGTCTGGCGGATTCAAGTCAGGCGAATGGGGCGCCCACTGAAACTCAGCTCCCATCGTGATGAGGCGGTCGCCAAACTTCTCACGGAGCTGGTCCAGTGTCGCCTTTGCTGTGTGGGCGGGTGCTCCGTCTTGTTGGAACCAGACGTCTCCTTGACTTACACCTTTCTTCCTCAGTGTGGTGCAGAACTGCCGGACCATGTATACGGATTTCGCATACCTACTGTAACATATACACTGTGACCCACACCAACACCCACACCCACACCCACCAAGACCTATTGAAACTAAATGTACAGTTTATTTTTTGACGACATAATTGTCCACATCCTGGGACGGACGATTAACGTGGCAACATCTTCAATCTTGAAGATGTTGTAAAAACGAAAAAAAGTATTCTGTAATTTCGGCCATTGTTTATATACAAATAAATATTGAATCATACCATCATCATAAATCAATAGTTAATGATCATACCAATCATAAATCAATAGTTAATGATCATACCAATCATAAATCAATAGTTAATGATCATACCAATCTATATTAATATTCCCTATTGACAATTATGAGGGCACTGAATGAGTGATCTCGTTTGAGCTTTTGACCGCGATGCACGTCCTGTCCTTGACGTTTCCGCTTTCAAGGCATATGCTAACTACAGTAGAAAAGTAGCAAGTAGCAGGCTCGGCCCGCTCCATGTTCGTAATGTATATTGATGGTTCTCTGGAACGAGCCGCCAGCTGTGGTGCCCGTGTAGCAATACAGTAGCAATACAAAAGGTTCCAAACACCAATACAAAGGTTCCAATACAAAAGGGTCCGAACACCCGCCGCATAGGCATGGTTGTGGAAAATGAGGAAAGTTATTGTGCTTACCGACGAAAGTAACGTTATTTCGATACCATGCACACATCGAGAAATGCGGCAAATAGATTAACCCGCGCACTGCAGGGGCTTTGCGCCGAACACGAACTGCAGGGGGGGGGGGGGGTTGTTGATTTCCGCCCCCCTGAGATCTCGAAAACTACGCTACGTAGCGAGAAGCGGAAAAAGGCATTTTATAGCTTGTTACATGTTCTATCGAAAGTATTTCAATGTTCTTTTAGGTCAGGTCAAAATTGAGGTCATCAGAGGTCATCAAAGGTCACATTTTCCAGTTTTTCCTGTTTTAGGACATCACTCCAGAAATTCCCATATATCTCAGAAACAATGCTAGTTAGAAACAAACAGAAAAAAGCAAACGCCAGCCAATTAAATTTACAATCGCTGAAGTGTCCTCAGATTTGATCTAAGGTCAATATTTGAGGCTCCAGAGGTCAAAAAGGAAAACAAAATGCCGTTTTTTTGCTAAATCGTTTTTTGCTATTAACTTTTTACTTAACCCGCGAGTCACTGGGGGGGGGGGGCTTTTTTTAGCCCCCCCTTAGGAATATCAGGAATATCTCAATAAATAATCCAGATATCGACGGCAAAATTTCAGTACCTCTCCGGGCATCATTTGTACACCTTTTGAGATAAAAAATAAAAAAAATCGTCAGAAATTTTTCGAGATAGAGTGAATTTAGTGACGTCACTAAACACGATTTTGACACCAAAATCGGATAAACTTTGCCAAGCCGTACAAATGCTGAATTTGAAGCAAAATGCAATCCAAAAACGCTAAAAGGTAGAAAATTGCAAGGGCTACAAACCAGCTATCTCGAAATTTCACAAATTTTGGTTTTTGACCCCCCAAAAAATAACAAAAAACATTTTTTTTTGAAAAAATGCTCACAAAATAAAAATTTCAAAGATATTGAAAAAACCGGAATATATGTCAGATAACAACATATGGGCAACTACCATACAAAATTTAAAAATGATATCATCTTTTTTGACTGTCATGGCATATAAAGTATGGGTAAATCATGACGTCATATTTTGAAATTGCGTTTTTTGGCTTTTATTGACCGGATACAGACAAATAAATGCCAGCACTGTTCGTTTTAGATAAAACTGATATATAAACATGCTTTTTTCATTTCGATTTATCAATTTCAAATTTTGACCTTCCGTGACCTGAACTTGACCTGAACTTGACACTATCTTCACGTAAATGAAGGCAGGTGGTAAAATGACTACCACTATCGAATTCTACGCGTAAAAGCATCCATAAAACATGTGCTGCATGACTTTCGTAGATATTTTGTGTGTAGTGACCTTTTATGACCTGACCTTGACCTTGATATTTTCCAACAATCTCACTTTAGCTCATGTGGGATATGTATCATACTTTTGACAGCACTTTGGGTGATTATAGGCGCAATCGAAGGCCATGGATGGCAAGTATTGTCCATAAACTCAAATATCTCGATTTTGACGTTTGACTTGACCGTGACCTGACATGTGACCTTAATTTGAAATTTTTAAGTTTGCGTTAGGCTTATCTCATTGAGCGCTTTCGAATGCCGCCTTGTGCGTCCCGCTGCGATCATTGGTTCTGAAGATACCAGGGGGGGGGGGGGGGGGGAGGGCTAAAAAACCCACAGTGAGTCGTGTTACAGAATATACCCCAGTGACTGCCGGGTTAATACAGACAACGAAAAACTGTTAACGCCATTGTGTTTATCTTGTCAAGACGCTTCGAATGATATACATGGTGACCTTGTTAAGGCAACTTAAAAATTTGACCTCAGGTCAAGGTCAAGTGGTGACCCAAGTAGGGCATGTTGCATATGGAAAGACGTATCTCGACGAGACAAACACATTGATGTCTGTTTTACTTCTCTATCTTCATTATGTCGGGAGTTATTGACAAAAAAGTGGTGGTGACCTCGCATGACCTAAAATGACCCAATAGGGGTCACTGAACAAAAATTACACTTGTATCATCAATAATATCCTATAATAATATGATCCAGAAGTAATTGGACTAATATCATGCATATTCTTGAAATAGGAAGCATTTGTATATTTCCCCATTGGCTTATTATGGGGAGGTTACGAAATTGACCTGACCTTAAGTCACCGATATCAAAATTCCGAGATAAACGAATTGTAAGTACTTATGCCCTCATGACATCCTGTAAGTTTCAAACTGATCGGTGAAAAACTGTGGCTTTGGCACAACTGCAAACATTTTTGGAGGTGGGGTCACTTGACCTGGTCTGGTGACCTGACCTGCGATGACCCGAGGTTATTTTTTTTCCTTCAAAGTGTGCGCAATTTATGTCCTAACAGGTGTGCCAAAACCCGGAGGCGCTGCGTGCCGCCGTTTTTTCGCTATCTTTGAAGAACCTGAGGAGGGGGGGGGGAAATCAACCCCCCTGCAGTGCACGGGTTAAGGGGCACTAACTCTCGACTGATCAACCCCATGTGACCACGTCCCGTGTCACCTTCGGTTACGTGTCAGCTCGGGGCCACGCTGTTTGTCGCAGCGTGGCCGCGGCCAGACGCCAGGTACGTAGCCAGGATGTGGCTCTGAAATGTTTTTAAAAGTGTTGGTATAGAAGTATTAATATAGAAGTCTTATACAAATCGTACAACGGCTTTTTAAGACTTTTATAAGACTTTTATAAAGACTTTTATACCAAAACTTTTAAAAACTTTTCAGAAACTTTTCAGAATCTTTTCAGCGCAATAATTCTTCGTTAAAACGGCTATTGACTTAACCCGCGCACTGCAGGGGCTTTGAGCCGAACACGAACTGCAGGCCGCAGGGGGTTGATTTCCACCCCCTGAGATCTCAAAAACTACGCTACGTAGCGAGAAGCGGAAAACGGCATTTGATAGCTTGATACATTTTCTATCGAAAGTATTTTGTATTGTTTTGGGTTAGATCAAAATTGAGGTCTCCAGAGGTCATTAAAGGTCAAATTTTCCAGTTGTTTCCTGTTTTAGGACATCGCTCCAGAAATTTCGATATATTTCAGAAACTATGCTAGTTAGAAACAAACGGAAAAAGCAAACGCCAGCCAGTGAAATTTGCAATCTGTAGTGTCCTTAAATTTGATGTCCTGTCAACATTTGAGGCTCCAAAGTAACTAAAAAAGGGAAAAAATCATTTTTTTTGCTAAATTGTTTTTTCGCTATTAACTTTTTACTTTAAATAAAGATAGCAAAAAACCGTTTACGCCATTGTGTTTATCTTGTTAAGGCACTTTGGATGATATACATGTTGACCTTGTTAAGTTAACGTAAAAATTTGACCTCAGGTCAAGGTCAAGTGGTGACCCAAGTAGGGCATGTTACATATGGGAAGACGTGTCTCGACGAGACAAACACATTGATGTCTGTTTTACTTCTCTATCTTCATTATGTCTGGAGTTATTGACAAAAAAGTGATGGTGACCTCGCATGACCTAAAATGACCCAATAGGGGTCACTGAACGAAACTTACACTTGTATCATCAAGAATATCCTATAATAACATGATCCAGAATTAATTTGACTAATATCATGCATATCCTTGAAATAGGAAGCATTTGTATATCTCCCCATTGACTTATTATGGGGAGGTTACGAAATTGACCTGACCTTAGGTCACCGATATCAAAATTCCGAGAGATACGAATTGTAAGTACCTATGTCCTCATGCCATCCTGTAAGTTCCAAACTGATCGGTGTAAACCTCTGGCTTTGGCACAACTGAAAACATATTTGGAGGCAGACCAGGACACTTAACCTGGTCTGGTGACCTGATCTGAGATGACCCGAGGATATTTTTTTTCTCAAAGTGTGCGCACTTGATGTCCTAACAGGTGTGCTAAAACCCGGCGGCGCTGCGCGCCGCCGTTTTTTTTGCTATCTTTGAAAAACCTGAGGGGGGGGGGGGGGGGGCGGAAATCCCCCCTGCAGTGCGCGGGTTAAATGACTTATGTTATTTTTTTCAGAAAATTAATATCCTGTGTATTTTCAGCTCTTATTTCTACCGATATTTACATTTTGTTTTGTTGTAGGTATATATTTGGATGTTAGCATCCAGTAATTTGTGTTGATTAAGTGTTATCGCCTATTCGTCACTTCCATTCATGTGACAAACGTGAAAGGGCTGGACTCATTCCATGTTTGGCTCTTCCATGCAACTCTTTGTGATTGGCGTTGAATACGGACTATTGTCCAGTTTCCATCACCCGGTCTTGTCGACAAGCTTAGTACGAGCGCCTCATTATTGCGTTCTTAAAGGGATTATACGGGTTCCGTCCTGAAAGGAAACGCACTCTTTTGCAGTTGTATGAGCTTTACACACGTAAGACATATGACAGGGACTGCAATGCTCATTTAGTCCATTATTTCAGCAATTATCAGCGTTAAAAGTTTGGCACTTTTCGAGACTTGTATCAGATAACGAGTACTTGATCGGCAATACTGTTTACCACTTTGGTGGTGGCGTATGAATTTTGGCATGGAAATTCATGAAAAATATCGAATTTTATGGGAAAAAACTAGGTAACTGCTGCTATCGTTGGAACAAAAAAGTTTATTTTTCTTTCAAATATTGCTTATTTTACCGGAAATATGCCATAAGTGAGGTGTTTTTATTAGCATAAAAGAGATGACTGGCTCTGCCTCAGCCGGTCCTGCAAAAAAGAACGCGGTGGCATCACCGCGCACTTCGAAATGTCCTTACGTGCAGAAGAGGTCATTTCCAGACAAATGTGGGTACCGTGGGACTTCTACCACCTTTACAAGTACGTTTACTATGTAACACACTCCCTGCTAAGAGCCTAAAATGGGATCTTTCCAGACCTGAGATGGGCCCTTTCTGAGCCTAAGATGGGCCCTTTCCAAACCTGAGATGGGCCTTCTCTGAGTTCACGATGGCCCTTTCAAAATCTGAGATGGGCCCATTCTGAGCCTAAGATGGTCCCATTCAGAGCCTAAGATGTCCCCTTTCTAGACATGAGATGGGCCCTTTCTGAGCCCAAAATGGGCCCTATCTGAGCCCAAGATGGGCCCTCTCCGGACTTAAGATGGGCCCTTCCCGGGCTTGAGAGCTGAGATGGGCCTTTTCTGGACCTGAGATGCTCGCTTTCTGAGGCTAAATTTGGTTTTATCAGGCCTGAAATGGGCCCTTTCTGAGTCCACGATGGGCCCCTTTCAGACCCGAGATGGACCCCTCTAATCCGCGACGGTGGGGGGGGGGGGGGGGGGGGGGGGGGGGCTTTAGCCCCCATAGCCCCCCTGGCTGCGCCCCCGGGGGGCCACTGAGCAAGGTCCAATTTTGATAATATTAAAGGGAATGTTTCACCTTTCTGAAAGTTGTCAAATATATGCTGGTTGTAGTCGACTATATGAAGTGCTGCTGAAAACGACGGTGATATGTTTTTCTCGAGAAGTCACTTAACTTTATACAAATTCATTTTTTTTTGGGGGGGATGACGACGTTATTATTGAGCCATAGACCGCGCTGATTGGCTGACAAAGTGGGATTGGCGGAAAAAGTCGCTGTCAGCCAATCAGCGGCGGCACTAGCCTAGACCCCATTTTGCAAACTATACATAGAATTGCTTAAAAACGGCTATGTTTGGGGGAAAATGACCTTAGTATTTTCGACATTTCAATAACGGCCAAAGATAATGGCTATCTCAGTTCAAACCCAATACAAAGGTGAAACATTCCCTTTAAGGTTACTACCAAATTCAAGGGAACTAGGCTATTCCAGTAGCGTACCCAGGATTTACTCCAGAAGGGGGCAATTTTGCTCAGGGGGCCATAAAGTACCCCCACCAAAAAAAACTCACCGGATTTGGCTCACTATGTTTTTGAAAGGGCATATTTTCACACTTTTTCTCTAAAAAAATAAAAAAAATAATTCACTTTTTCGACCAAAGGGGGCACGTACAGACGTTCAGGGGAGGGGCAATTGCCCCATTTCCCCCCCCCCCCCCTTGTGTACGCCTATGGCTATTGCAGCCTTGCCTTGATCTGTAACCAGAACAACATATGATCTGAAAACAGGGGCGCAGGAACTATGTTCAAGTTAGGAGGCCGGAGGCATTCTGAAGTCGATTCTTTCCATACAACGCCCATAGGCGTAATGTTAAAATCCAAAATGTTCACTGGCGGCCGCAGACGGCTGATAAGGGGGGGAGGGGGACATGACCAATTACCAATTTTTGCCTTTTCGGGAGTGGGGGGAGGGTGCAAATGCTCAACGACTCTGCGCTGACGACCCGACACCACCGGTCAATAACTTTTCGCTGACGAAACGGAGCGAAATGTTTGCCCCCCCAAACTCGAAACCTAGATCCGCCACTGCCGTATGTTATAGCAATGTAAGTGGCTCCGTCCGCGAAGGTGGCTCACAACATTAGAGACATTTTATGATACATTTTTTTTTTAGTAATGAGGACAATCTTAGAAAAATGGGGACTAATAGATCTCAACCCAAGGTTCACTGAAAACTTTTTTACCCTTTCCTAGAGAGTAAACCCGCCAAATCGGGTAACAGAGCCCACATACGTTTTTCACCACCCACCGGGTGGTAAACTCTTTTCATTTTTTCTCTCGCCCAGAGTTTTTTTTGTCTTCGAGATTACCCTCTGTGAACGGATAAACCCTTAACGTTATCCTTTGTGAGAGCGTAAACCCTCTCACAAATGGTAACGTTAAGGGTTTATCCGTTCGCAGAGGGTAATCTCGAGATAAAAAAATACCCTCTGGGCGAGAGTAAATAAAAAGAGTTTACCACCCGGTGGGTGGTGAAAAACGTCTGTGGGTCCTGTTACCCAGCTGTGGCGGGTTTACCCTCTAAGAAAGGGTAAAAATGTTTTCAGTGTTGGTGGCTGGTGGTATCGGGGGTTGACAACTAGCAATGATATAAAAATAAACTTGGCAGCCAATTTAACACATCAGGACGGACCAAGCTCTAAGCTCTAAGTTGGAACTGTAGCGCATGTGGGGGAGGGTTGATAATGATATGTCGAGTGTTGTTTGCCTTGTTGTGAATGCTGTTACATGTCACCTTATAGGATGCTGTTTCTAATGTGTTTTTTTCTTCTTCTTTCTGCGTATCGCTAACTCTTCTCGTTTGTTTGTTTGTTTGTTTATATAAGTATCATCAAATTTAGCACATATGTGTAGTGATGCACTACTCATTACAAATTGATAACAATGTAGCGAGATACATTTTAAATTGTCCAAAAGAAACAGAGGGAAAAAGAAGAAAGTATAGAGATAAGCAGAAGAATAGAAACATTCTAAAAGCAAAAGCTATGTGTAATTTTAAAATTGAACATGGAAGGAACGGCGGCCGTGTGCACACCAAACACTTCAACAGTGGAGACGCCGGCTGAAGCCCCCCACGCAGGCAACAAATACCCTCATTCCGACCTGTGTACCGCCAGGGTGTCGCTATTAAGGCACCAGGCCCATTAAAGGACACCATAACAGCAGCTGCGCGGCGCCATTAAGCGTGAGCGCCGGCCAGCGGCCCGGGTCACGTACGGCGCTCGGCAGAAGCCTCTGCGCAGGATCCTGACCCAGATCACGGCAGCAAGCTCCGCCTCTGGGCCGCTGTAGACAGCAGTTCCGGCCGCCGCAGGCATCCACAGGCCGTTGCAGCCGGGTGAGAAGGACCAATGACAGGACAGCAAAAGGGAATCGAAAATTAAAACCGAGTGGAGAAAAAATCACGGCAGCAAGGCGCCAATCTGGCAACTGACCTGATTTTTCAAGCAAAAAGTTGATAAAAGGGCCTGCAAGAGGGGTGAAGGGGCGGCAGATCGAACAGCAGAGCAGCAAGGACGGGACCGATCTTCAAATTGCCGATAGTGCGCCCAGGCCTCCAAACAGTCCAAGTAAGTTTCAGAGGAACAGAGTTCGGCAGTGAGCAGGGACGGAAGCAGGCTGGGGCCGCGGCTCCTCGCCGCGAGCCTCAGTCTCAGAGGAGACAAGATGGGGCAGTGAGTAGGGACGGAAGCAGGCTGGGGCCGCGGCTCCTCGCCGCGAGCCTTAGTCTCAGAGAAGCCGCGTCAAGGACCATCACAAGTCAGCCTTCAAGATTTGCTGTTGTTTAGTTCTATAAATTTCATACTGGAGAAAGTAGCCGCATTTCACATCAAGTAAGGTCGGAAAGTCTGTACAATCCTTATACCCTCCTTATAATCCATGGTCAGTTAATTTGTTGTGCATCTGAACACCGTACAAATTTAATTTGCACAGTGTTTCGGCCGTTTTTTTCTTCTTCTTCGTCGTTTTGTTCTTCTCTAATTGAACTCCCCTGCTATTTGGGCATTTGTTTGGTCATGTAGTCACGATATTCTTAATTATGCCTACGCGAGTATGTGTATGGTTGAAAAATTATCATATATTGATTGCCTGACTAGTTATAACTTCTAACGTAAATCAAAACTCTGATATGGTTTGGACGTTTATGTTTGCGTCTTTTATAACTCTCGTGCTTTAAATGCAACCGATTATGGAGCTTGTGCCAATGCTGGTGGTGGTCGCCGATGGGATTTATTTGACTGGTTGACTGTTCGAACTGATGTGACTGATGTGACTGGCTGAATTTTGTTGACTCTATTCGAACTGCTGCCTATAAGACGAATGATATTGTATTCACGAGACAATTAACTTGAACTATCGGTGCACAATTTTCTGTAAATATAGCCTTGTGTGAATTACCTAGTACTCTAATTCGGAATGTGACTGAAAGATGGATTGAGGAAGGAATATCAATGAGATGGAGCGCTAGCTTGAGGGGAAGTCACGTAATATAATTAGTAATGTTAACGTAAAAATATATATGTAGGGACAAGCGATGATGTGACTTCAATGCTTCCAAGGCAGGGTAATGCAATTTTTGCGGCTAGATGTGATGAAATACTCAATTCAAGGTTCCGAGGTTTAATGTTTATTTTGGTGAACAATGTTTACTGATATATTGAAGGCCAACTGTTTCTGGTAAAACCCGAGTGATGTGATAATTATGTGAAATACCCGTACTGAAAATTTTCAGGAATGGCTAACCCGATTGCCAGCAGACAGGGTGACCGATATTTTTCTTAACCTTGCCATTCAATTATCCGGTTCGGTTGATTATTTGGTCTGATTGGTGACATTTTCAAATCCGGTCAAATTAACTTCACTGTGGTTAATTTGCAATTTAATCTGTAAGCCTTTTTACGCAATCTTTGATGTCAGGATCGGTTGATGACAGGGTCATCATTTCAACATTTCGG
>JAXIVJ010004936.1:42500-78239 GCA_036785665.1 Chirona hameri
GGCCGGAATGGCCATCCGCCCCAGATAAATGCCGTAGGAGAAGTCAGGGTGCTGGGGTGGCGACGTGTGAGGGCCAGAATGGCCATCCGCCTCAGGTAAATGCCGTAGGAGGAGTCAGGGTGCTGAGGTGGTGACGTGTGCGGGCCGGAATGGCCATCCGCCCCAGATAAATGCCGTAGGAGGAGTCAGGGTGCTGGGGTGGCGACGTATGAGGGCCAGAATGGCCATCCGCCTCAGGTAAATGCCGTAGGAGGAGTCAGGGTGCTGAGGTGGTGACGTGTGCGGGCCGGAATGGCCATCCGCCCCAGATAAATGCCGTAGGAGAAGTCAGGGTGCTGGGGTGGCGACGTGTGCGGGCCGGAATGGCCATCCGCCCCAGATAAATGCCGTAGGAGGAGTCAGGGTGCTGGGGTGGCGACGTGTGCGGGCCGGAATGGCCATCCGCCCCAGCTAAATGCCGTAGGAGGAGTCAGGGTGCTGGGGTGGCGACGTGTGGGCCGGAATGGCCATCCACCTCAGATAAATGCCGTAGGAGGAGTCAGGGTGCTGAGGTGGCGTGGATTGGCGATTGGGGCACCACGGAAACCGCAGTAAGTCGTGGATCCCAGCAGCAGTGTGCGGCAGGAATGGATCCAGACAGAAAAGCATGTGTGAGGTTATTCATATTTTCATTTGGTGGATTTAATAGTTAGAGTGGAAAGTTATCCATAGTGAAGAGCTGAGTACATCGGAGACGAAATTCGCTCAGTGAACCAGCTGTTACCCTGGTGCGTTCCCTGTGTAACACTACGCACCACTGGTGGGGATAGGAAAAGAGGGAGGGGTCAGGAAGACGAACCTGACAGTTTACTGCAAAGTATGAAAGATATTGATGATTGAGTGAATGTCTGGGGAGAGTCTGAGTGAAAGGATGTATGAATGTGTTAGTTCCAGTGGGAGTTCGTCCTCAGCGTAGCGTTGCACTGGGTATGCAGAATATACATGGAACCGATCACAGAACTCACGGTGTGATAATCTGAGAGACAAGCCGTTGGTGAAATTATGTAAGGAGGAGCCAGAGGGCCATTGGTGCCGGCTCACGGACAAGGAAACCCGGACCTTATTCCACCGGACCAATTCCCGATTAACTCGCTAAATTTCACCACCCCCACCCTAACCGTGCAGCGACCTATGTGCTCGCCGATGATTGACCTGCCTCCAAAATAAAAATGTATGTACAGGTTGAGCTCGATTCTGCATTTTAACCACAAAATTTAGTATTATCTCGAAAACACGGGGATATAACATTCTGAAAATGCCATATTTCGACTCCTGATCTCAAGAAAACCCCGTGAGCAAAATTTTAATAATGTTGCAAATTGTTGACAATTGTTGCAAGCAGTTCTAATTGTTGCAGATTAAGCCAGAGAGCCTCAAAATTTATGTCATTCCATTCAGCGGCCCAAAATTAACCAGAGAAAGAGTTTTCAAAAATTTCAAAAAATGTTGCAATGCTACACAAAATGGCAGAACCATGCAGAAGCGAAAACCCGTTACAACAACACAGCAAAACATTTGGTCAAAATCTGATATTTTTGGCCCCGAGGCAATTTCTAAGAGGGCATATTTTGACGCCAACTTTATGTAGTGAGTTGGCACTTTTTAACACCCCTGCGGATGCCGGCAATCGCGGATTCAGTCTGCAACTCACCAGTCTGATATAGAAATAGCGAGACATCTCATCAACCGCCAGACTGAATGGTCACGGCGGATATCAGAATGCATTTGCCGCTCATGATTCAGTGAGGCACTTCCGCCCACGAGTCAGTGAGCGCCGATCCCGGGGTCGGACATGACTGATGACTGGGTTTCGGCCTGGCGGCGGTTTTGAGCTCTCGTGTCACGCGGCAGAGGCTCGGCCAGAGTCAGTGAGCGCCGATCCAGGGGTCGGACATGACTGGGTTTCGGTCTGGCGGCGGTTTTGAGCTCCCGTGTCACGCGGCAGAGGCTCGGCCAGAGTCAGTGAGCGCCGACCCAGGGGTCGGACATGACTGGGTTTCGGTCTGGCAGCGGTTTTGAGCTCCCGTGTCACGCGGCAGAGGCTCGCCTCGCTCCATGATTGACAGAGGCTCGGCCCGCTCCATGATTGACAGAGGCTCGGCCCGCTCCATGCTTGGCAGAGGCTCGGCCCGCTCCATGATCGACAGATCACAGAGGCTCGGCCCGCTCCATGATTGACAAAGGCTCGGCCCGCTCCATGATTGGCAGAGGCTCGGGCCGCTCCATGATCGACAAATCACAGAGGCTCGGCCCGCTCCATGATCGACAGATCACAGAGGCTCGGCTCGCTCCATGATTAACAGAGGCTCGGCCCGCTCCATGATCGACATATCACAGAGGCTCGGCCCGCTCCATGATTGACAGAGGCTCGGCTCACTCCATGATTCACAGAGGCTCGGCCCGCTCCATGATTGACAGAGGCTCGGCCCGCTCCATGATTGACAGAGGCTCGGCCCGCTCCATGATTGGCAGAGGCTCGGCCCGCTCCATGATTGACAGAGGCTCGGCCCGCTCCATGATTGTCAGAGGCTCGGCTCGCTCCATGATTGACAGAGGCTCGGCCCGCTCCATGATTGGCAGAGGCTCGGCCCGCTCCATGATCGACAGATCACAGAGGCTCGGCCCGCTCCATGATTGACAGAGGCTCGGCTCGCTCCATGTTTGACAGAGGCTCGGCCCGCTTTATGATCGACAGATCACAGAGGCTCGGCCCGCTCCATGATTGACAGAGGCTCGGCCCGCTCCATGATTGACAGAGGCTCGGCCCGGTCCATGATTGACAGAGGCTCGGCTCGCTCCATGATTGACAGAGGCTCGGCCCGCTCCATGATCGACAGATACAGAGGCTCGGCCCGCTCCATGATTGACAGAGGCTCGGCCAGCTCCATGATTGACAGAGGCTCGGCCCGCTCCATGATCGACAAATCACAGAGGCTCGGCCCGCTCCATGATCGACAGATCACAGAGGCTCGGCCCGCTCCATGATTGACAGAGGCTCGGCCCGCTCCATGATTGACAGAGGCTCGGCCCGCTCCATGATTGGCAGAGGCTCGGCCCGCTCCATGATCGGCAGATCACAGAGGCTCGGCCCGCTCCATGATTGACAGAGGCTCGGCCCGCTCCATGATCGACAAATCACAGAGGCTCGGCCCGCTCCATGATTGGCAGAGGCTCGGCCCGCTCCATGATTGACAGAGGCTCGGCCCGCTCCATGTTCGTCATGTATATATTGATGATTTTCTGGAACGAGCCGCCAGCTATGTAGTGCCCGTGTTCTCATTATCCTCCCAGAGGACGAGAACGAATTATTGCTGGTTTAAGCTTAGCTCGAACTCATGAAAAATGAATGTATATTTGTACGACCTAGGTTCTATTCAATATAGTAATAACTAATCTTCGCTTATATCGTTTTCACTCTTCAGTCTTCCGTCAGAGCAATATGCAGCTTCATGGATCGGGATTAAATCAGCGCTATTTAAATTGGTCTGTTTGATGGTTCGATACTTTGTTTGTGCATTTACTTGAGTGACCCTCCCTCTGTCCAACGCGACAACCGCACCTTACGTTAACACCAATAGAAATAAAGATAAAGTCGCGCCACTCAAACAAGGAAGGGATAACAAAATAGAACAGATTAAATATAGTTTCCCTTGAGTGTCGGGTTATGTTAGACCAGCTCCAACGTAGTAGGTATACTTGTTACCATGTTTCCTGTATGTTTTGTGCAATTTTAAGCCTAAAACTGGGATCCAGGAAACTTTGCACGAGACGTTAATTTGGATTGTTTTCTTGGATCGTATGTTGTGATTACCATCTTCTTGTTTAAAGAAAACTAAAATACATTATATAGCTTTTGTATTGGTAAATACATCGCTGATATTAGTTTTTTGCTGTTTTTTACAGTGAAAGTGAAAGTTCAAGTATAGTTGTCTTCTTTTTGAATAGGTCTTCTGCAGCCTTTTCTAGTTTGTTGATCCAATACATTTTTTTGGTCACAGTGTTTACATTTTTTAATCCGTTAACATAGTCTTTGGCTTCGTTTTCGATTGTATCAACATCATCATCTAACCAATCCGTCAGATTAAAATAAGGCCTTTCCATTGCCATCGACTCTGTCTTGTTAAACACACAGGAAATAATATCTAGGACTCTACCGCTTATAAATATTTATATCTCGAATTTTCAGACAAATTATTGCACTCGGCCTTCGGCCACGTGCAATAATTTGTCTGAAAAGTCTCGATATAAATATTTATTTTCGCGGTATCGTCCAAGAACGTATATTCCCGGCGCCTGGGTAGTCCACCAACACAGTCAGAGACCGGTCCGCCCGGTCGTCGGAGGTACAGCCCAGGCACCACAGGAGTGCTGTGTATGTATATGTGTAAAGCAGGGGTGGTAAAAATAGACTATGGTTCTCCGACCAAATCGAAAGATGGAAAATGTTCTCCAGCAACATTACTGCAATATCGCTCGTTGAAGCAATATTTATATTTATACTCTTGTGAAATATTGATGATACATGAACACATAAAGTTACAGAAACTCTGATATGCTACTCTATAGCTGATGCAAGATTAAAGACATTATAAAGTATATTTGTCATTTAATGTGAATATTTTGTTTCATTTATGACAGACAGAAAAGTGTACCAGTAATACCAAAGCTATGACGTCACCAAAAACGATACATAAAAAGACATAAAAGAAAAGTGCAACAAGGAGCCTCTTGGGCCCATCCAAGGTTGCCCCCCCCCCCCCACACCAGTCTCGCCCCTTCAAATCACCTTACTCTACCTGCATAAAAGAAGGCTAATCCCATGAGTATTTATGAACTAATCCCTTCTCTGTAAAGTATTTATCTAATATAATTTTGAAGGAAGCAAGTGTCACTGCATCAGCAACATCCCCTGGTAGCGTATTCCAATGTCCTACAACCCTTCTACTGAAAAAAAATACTGTCATAGCCTAGTCCTACTTTGTTTCATAACGAGTTTATGCTGATGACCTCTACCTCGATTTTCCCTATTGAACTCAAACATTCCCTTTAAATATCCAGAATGCTGACCATTTATAAATTTGAAGACTTCAATTAGATCTCCTCTTAGCCTTCTATATCTAAGTGAAAACATACCCAATTTTTTTAGTCTATCTTCATAAGGTAGACTACCAAGACAATTAACCATTTGTGTTGCCCTGTTTTGAACTCTTTCTAACAACCAGCAATCTTTCTCATATGTTGGAGACCAGGCTTGTGCACAATACTCCAAATGTGGTATAACGTATGCACAATACAGTTTTGTTATTACCTTTTAATTGCTTTAAATGTACATAATCATACATAACCAATCATAGCCATAACCATAATTAATAACCAATCATACGATACATAATCAAACTTGACCTAACATTTACAGCAATTAAAGGGAATAGTTCACCTTCAACATTAGTTTTAAACTGAGATAGCAGTTTTGTAGCCCGTGTTGGGAAACCCCTATCTGCACGTTTTCTTGACTGAAAAGACTCTCCAGCCGAATATATTTGAGTTTTTGGCGAAGGAATGCGGTGCTGGCGAAAAAAAATGTTGTACTGGTTCTAGCTCGGGCAGAGGCTATACCATCAGCCAATCAGCTTGCAGCTGGTGCTAGCAAGCGAATCGCCGGCCGCCGGTTGGCACATATCCAATGCGAGTCTATCTGTACTTTCGAACTGATTGGCTGAACCATTTGTTTACATTCGCTTGACGTCAGGACTCTGACTCAGAGAGTATGCATATAGTTTTGATAAACAATACACATTTACGGTCTTCTGTCCTGAATCGGCGCGATATAAGGCCATTTTTGACAATATGAAAAGAAGTTGTATTAAAAAATATAATCAAATCGTGTTGGGTAAAACTTTTCCAAGGTGAACTATTTCCTTTAAGGTCGCAGGGACCCATGTTTAGAATGTGCTGCTCACATTCGCTCGCTGCGCTGTAGAACCTACCAGGGGCTGTCGCGCCCCTGGACCCCCGGATCATCTCATAGACGGCATGTGTGGAGCTTTTCAGAGCAAGTTGGTGGGGCAAAATATCATATTGGATGGTTGCTTTGCATGGCTGAGGTGAAAAATTGAACAGTTTAACACTAGGAAACCTTCAAATCTGAAAAAGTTGGTGGGGCAGAATATAAAAATGGTGGGGCCAAAATCAAAGTTGATGGGGTAGTCGCCTCACCAACTTTTTTTTTGTGGGGGGGGGGGTGAATTACTGAACCGAACGTCAAATACAAACAGTTTGTAATTTAATCAGACTTTTTACAGGTAGGGTAGACACCATTAACACCAGACACATCCTAATGTCATACTTTGCATGCTATTGGTGATGAAGTCGATACTGAAACACATCAATAACATGAAAAGTATGTTGTTAGGGCGTGTCTGGGGTTACAGTTGTTTACCCTGCTTACCCTGCTTCTCCCTTCAAATTGACAATCCTTTGCCTGGGATGACTTTCAGACATCAACTTTCAGACACCAACTTTCAGACACCAACACATCACCAATAACATGAAATAACAGGGGGTGAATTACTGAACCAAAGGTCAAATACAAGCAGTTTTTAATTTAATCAGACTTTTTACAGGTAGGGTACACAGCATTAACACCGGACACATCCTAATGCCATACTATTCATGCTATTGGTGATGAAGTCGATACCGACACACTACATCACCAATAGCATGAAAAGTATGTTGTTAGGGCGTGGCCGGGGTTACAGTTGTTTACCTTTTCTCTCTTCAAACTGACAACCCTTTGCCTGGGATGACTTTCAGACACCAACACACCATCAATAACATGAAAGTTTGATGTCTTGAGATGTCCCAAATTACTACAACACCACCAGTAACGTGCCAAGTCTGATGTGTTGACATGTTAAGTTTACCCTACTTGCTATGCGATTTATTTTATATTTTATCCACTTTTTGAGCAACTACTCAGCAACTGAGCAACAACTATTATTATTTATTTTAACTTAACCTTACCTTGAACTCTGAAGAAGGAGGTGCTTCACATAATTGCTAAAAAAAATCACATGCGTCTCTTCCGAAAGCGACGATCGCTCCAAATATAGGTTTTAAAATGCTGCCATCATGCCTCCATAGTCATTGATCAACAATCTAAAATATACTCTGGGTTTCTAAATTTGTTCTAAAATTTATACCATTTCTACTATGCAGAGAAGTTGACTGATAAAACCAGCGGATCCGCGGGTTGGACGGCGGAGAGTCTCCCGTTCAAAGTCAATGAGTGGTCTTCCGCGGTTCTCCCAAACCGCTGTCGACTGAAATAGTAGTTTGCAGACAACTTGGTAGTTTTGTATGGTCTATAAAAACAACTATATCTGTGGTCTAATATGCTGCCAAACTGATATCACTGTTGCTATGTGGGACGCGTATTCTTTTTTTGGGTGGACTGGGACGCGCATTTTTTGGGTAGACTGTGCCTTTTTAAGTGTGAACCAATTCAGTAGAAATTGCCCTCGAATATCCCACGATTCGATGTAAAAAACACACGCCTGCAAAAATGTAGCACGTGGCTCATCTGATGGATCATATGTAATGAAGAAATAGCCAACCTGGCAAGAAAAAAAAAAAATTTGTTCTCCGACGTCGTCCAGCATGACGGGGCATTTTACCACCCCTGATGTAAAGATTAGTTACATAAGGATAGGTCTACGTAACTTATGATTTTGTTGTAATTGAGAGTTGTCTAGGTGTATGCTAAAATTTAATTACCAAATATTTTTGCTTTACATGTGTTTTTAATCTGTTGTTTAGACCTTGATATCTCATCAATGTTTAAAAAAATGACGCGCACATATTGAATTCCAAAGTTTTGGACCTTTTAACGTTGTAGTAAAGTGACGATAATTTCGGTTCCAGAATGGCTCTTTAAGGTGCCTATTCAACCTTCGATTTCTGATTATGTCCTCCTTATTGTATACATTTTTCAATGATTCCGGAAGTTCATCAATCAAAAACTTATGCATAACTAGAATCATTTGAACTGTGTCGATTTCATTGATTTTCAAAATTGTACATTCTTGGATTTAGGCCCAGAGCTGGTAGGGAGATACACACTCAAAATCAGTCGAACCGCTCTCTTCTGGAATATTACAAGCCGATTCAATTGTGATGAGTAATTTATACCCCAGATAATTTATACTCCAGAAATTTATACTATATTCGCATCATTTATTTTGGTTGGTTCATGTTATTCGATCAGACCAATTTGACTATTTTATTTTATTTGAGTCGTCTTTTTGACCGATCTGTCATATCAGTCGATGAGGGGTAACCAATGTCGATATTTTAACATTTTACATTTTTTAAACCGGCTGCAAAAATTTCGATAGAATCTCGACAAAAAGCGTAACAAGTAAAGTAAAAAACTAACTGACTATCTATATTACTATTTGATAAGTGTCTGTCTGTCTGTCTCTCCGGAACAAATTTAACAAGGTAAAGCGGCAGTTCTACATTGCAGTATCACATTGATATAAGCACGAGATGCACGTGATTTTAAGGTTTTCAAACGAGTTTACGGATACTACCGAGTGGTGTTTAATTCGTACATTTACGACGCATTTGATACGATAGTTACATTCAGTTTTAGGTTGTGCAGTTTTGGGCGAAGGTTTGTGCTGTAACTAACATAGAAGGAGGTGTTAAGCAATATTTTACCGTAAAAAAAAAACAGTTTACGGATACGTGTTTTACATCGTTTCACTCCAGTCGAAAGTCAATCAGATCCGACCACGGATACTACAGTGCCACAACCAATGAGAAACAACCACGGAATCACTGCGAAACGAAGGTCATCGACATACGGTACGGCATATATCAATGAACATATACGGTAAGCCGGGGTGGAGTTTTCACGGCTTTAACGGGTGTATAACGGGTGCCATAGGTGTTCCACGGGTAGAATGGGTGAGTGCCGGCTATAACGGGGTTATCACGTGTTCCACAGGGGCACAACGGGTACTACGGGTGTATGTCGGGCACCGTAGGTTTTTGACGGGTACTTCGGGTGTATGACGGGTACAAAAACGTATTCTAGATACGACAGGTGTCACGGGTAGTACGGGTTATCAATTCCTAATCGCCTATCACTGGCTTGCACCACCACTTGACACCAGTAATCGCCCAGCGGAGCGGACGGGTTAGCACTATATATTATATTTATGACATGCGGTGCATGTGCCGTGCTTGGCTGTCCCACCTCAGGCGGGTGTAATAGGGTGTGTAAAAGCGTGTAACTCGAAACCAGCAAGCAATACCACCCCGAAGAGCTACATTTTCGGAATCAGCACATTCAGGAGACCCACTATACCAATTTTAGGACAAATCGCGGCATCCCTGCAATATGCTGCTGAAATGTTACAGGGCGTGTAACTCGAAAACAACGAAAATAACACTCCCTATAGGTACATTTTCGGTTATACTCCATATAGGTACATGCTTTTATGTTGAATATGATGCAGAAAGGTGCGATGTGGTCTGGCAATATCAAATCTAGACCGTCTGTCCCTCTTATTACACGACCTGGCCGGAATTCCTCGGGTCCGACCGAGCGTATTAACTCTGATACCAGCACAAACTGACAGAGATTTGAGTGCAGCGACTAAACCAAAGGGACGGGATGCGCTCCCTTCCCCTATTGGCTCGGGGGGACGGCCCACCAGATGTGCCCCCCCCCCCCGAAAAAAAATGTGCTTTTATAAGTAAAAGGGGCCTCGGGTCGTGATCGGAGACCTGTTCAAAATATCGCCGGGCGGGGAAATATTGCACCCTATCTATCACCCGAACCAATTCGTATCAAGACATGACACCCGGCATTCATAAGTTCTCAATTAAATGGATCAAGGGCGTGCTTAACACAAGAGTTGAAGTCAAATGTCAGGTCACAGGTAAAAATCGTGGCATCGCGTGATGAGTGTATAATTGTCATATAAACATAGAACCCGAGCTAATATCACCATGAATACTCCCAGATAGATGGATAAGATACTGTACGACACCTGATACCATCAAACATGGGTCTAGGTCAAGGTCAGGTAACAAAGTTCGATGTATCTTAGTGATATCGAATTTCCATGCGACAAATGATTAAAGGCTAGCATTACACATATAATGCAGTGGTGGCAATCAGTTGCATGTGTGCATTTACAATCTCTGCAATCTCTGTCAAGTTTGCAATCATTTGCAATCTCTGATTGGTCACGGGCCCCTGTGAAGACCAAAATGTACGGCACGGGCGCGGACGAACAAGGAGTATGGCGGTGATGCGACGGTGTTACGATCGCTCCAGTCGATCTCACGTCGGAGAGCCGCACCGGCGGAAACCTGTATTCAGTGCCTCCTCGCCAGACACACCGTGCCGATTTAAATTGCGGCATACCAGAGCCAGGTGGCTGCCGACCAGGGCCAGGTGGCCAGGCACGTAGCCAGGATTTCGTCCAGGAGGGGGGGGGGGGGGGGCGGCGCCTCGAAAGGGCTCCTTCCCGAGCATTGAAAGGACCCCTTCCCGAGCGTTGAAAGGGCCCCTTCCCAAGCGTTGAAAGGGCCAAACAAAACGGATGAAAAGGCACACAAAGATGGCAAATGCAGTATGACAAATATGGCATGGGCCATACCAACTTTAAGGAGCTGGAGTTAGCAAACTGCCATATCAACTTTGGAACCAGCGACACCAATTTGGAATCAGCTATACCAACTTGGAATATTTTGCTCAAGACCTGAAACTCTTAAACAAAATGCTCCGCGGAGCGGCGCGAAAATGTTGAGCCTTATGCCCTGGATATGCTTTCTCATCAATCCGTCGCATTGCGTATGGTGCAGACCTCTAAAAATGCTATATTGTGCGTTTAAAAGTGCGGTAAAGAAGTGCTAAAGTGAACTATTTTGCCCAATTATATAGGAAAGTAGTAACATAACAAACGGGCCGATTTTTTCTAACCAGCATATCATTGAATTTGTAGTTAAATTACGCCGCGGAGCGGCGCGAAAATTTGAGTTGTATTCCCTGGACAACTGCATTCTTTTAGTAGAAAGACCCAGGGTCCCTTCAGATCGTCTAGGGGCCCATCCGACGTTTTCAACACCCTTCCGACCTGTTCAGGGACTCATCTGGGATCCGCGAAGCGAAAAGACATGATGTGGAGTGGGTGATATCTATAAAATTCAAAGGGGGCTTACTCTTCAAGAAAAATTAAAATCGGAGCTTTCGTGTATATTGTAACACCCTGACGAAGGATGTTACAATATACCCGAAAGCTCCGCTTTTAATATTTTTCTTGTGGAGTAAGTCCTCTTTGTATTTAATCTTCATCTGGGATCTCTACGTGCTTTTGGCCCTTCCGGTCTGACCAGGGGCTCCTCTGACCTTCCAAGAAGGCCCATTCGGCCTGTTCAGAAGTCCTTCCGACCTGGCCAGGGACTGCACTGGCTGCTTTGTTGCCCTGCTGACATGCCCAGGGGCCCCTCCGACCTGCCCAGAAGCCCCTCCAGTCTGACTAGGAACTCATCCGGCATGTTTTAGGGCCTTCCGACCGGTCCAGGGACCCTTTCGGTCTAGCCAGGGGCCCCTCTGACTTGCCCAGGAGACCTTCGATCTGCCCAGCGACTCTTCTGGGCGGACTGCGCTGGCTGCTTTGTCACCTTGCGAAATGCTCCGAGGGCCCTCCGACCAGCCCTGGGGCCCCTCCGTGCTGACTGGGGGCCAATTCGGCATGTTCAGGGGCCATTCTGACCCACCTAGGGGCCCTTTCGGTCTGGTCAGGGGCCCTTCTTACCTGCGCAGGTGCCCGTTTAACTTCCCAGGGGCCCACTGGTCTGTCCAGGGGCCCTCCAACCTGCTCAGGGGCCCCTATGACCTGGCAAGGGACTGGGCTGGTCGCTTTGTCGCCCTGCTGACATGCTCAGGGGTCTCTCGACCTGCCCAGGGGCCCCTCTGTGCTGGCTAGGGGCCCATTCGACGTATTCAGGGGCCCTCTGATGATATCGCGCTTCGCGCGGTCTCATCGGCCCTTTTTCCGCGCACTGCGCGCGCTGAAAAGGGCCCTCCTGGCCTCCAGGGGGGGGGGGGGACGCATCCTTCGCCCCCCCCCCCTTGGCTGCGTGCCTGCAGGTGGCTGCAGACCAGAGCCAGGCGGCAGCAGCCCAGAGCCAGGCGGTAACATTATAAGATACATGTGACAGTTTCAGCTAGTGTGATGACGGTGAGTGGTGACCTTACAAGAACAAACTCTGCAGAAACATATGCCATTCTTTCATGGGCACAACCTTGTCTTGTTGCATGCCTGATGAACATATATATTGAGCAAATATAATCAATGAGTTGTATCTTCCACCTGTCATTGATAACAGGAATTAACTTTAAGCTTGGTAGTAATAATATGAAGTGCTTTCGTGAGACTGAGTAGTGAGTAGCAGTGGCGGCGGATTTGATTTTGACGGGGGGGGGGGGGGGGGGGGGGGGGGCAAGACTTCGGTCAATTCAGTTCAGGCACGCAGCCATGATTTTCCTCAGGGAGGGGCCACAATACCTTTTCACCTGCCGAGGGGAGGGGGAGGGGGGGGGGGGGGGGGGTGCAGTCGGAGATATTTCAAACTCGATTCTTTCCATGCAACGCCCATAGACGTAATGTTAAAGCTCGACGGAATCTCATTTTATCTAGTGTAAACTGGATTGCTCAGGGGGTGGGGGTGGGGGGAGGGGGGGGGGGGGGGACATGTCCCCCGTGGCCTACGTCCCTGATTCAGTGCACGTAGTCATATAGCTTAAACACATAGGTTGAAGGATTTTAAGGAAAATTAAAGGTGATGATGACGATATATCGTGATTTAGAGTGGCGATCTATCAGGGTTGCCAGAACCCGGAAATTAAGTTAAAGTAACCTACAATTGCATAGCTACCAGAAAACAAGACCCGTTTTCAGTAGCCAAATATTTATATTTCAAAATTCAAGTCGTTCCTTGTTAATATGTTCGGCGCATCAAGGGCGGATCCAGCCGGCCGTTTTTTTTGGGGGGGGGGACAAACAGTTTGAGCAGATCTTACCTAGGTACCCCCAATTTCGGAAATATCCCCGGATTTGGGCCACTTTATCTTGCAACCACACGATTTCAAATGATTTTGTTTGTTTGTTTAGCTTTTCGACCTTTTGGGATATCGAAAAAGGTGTACCTATGTTTTCGTTCCCGACTGCAAGGAAAAAAAACATGAAAAATGCGCTCTGAATCAAGCCGGCTTTGCTCTTAAGAACAAGGACGGATCCATTCGCTCGTTTTCGGGGCCAACTACTTTTTTCTACAGGGTTCGACGACCCTTGAAACAAAAAACAATATCTTAGATTATCTTAGATTATCTTAGATTTGAACATTTTTTTTTTTGCGGTCAAGGAAACAAACGTTAGTGGAAAGAAGCTAACATATAAATTTAAAACAACTTGGAGCATCAAATAAATGGAAGTTTTCTTCAGAATTTCCAGCTCCGAATCTCGGATAGTAAACCGAGTGGATGGTCCGACCGTAAAAATGAATACGCATCTCGCTGCACAAATGTTTGTCGTTGTTATCTGTTGCGCTCCGATAAAGAAGAGCGAAAGGCGAGGACATCAAACATGATCGAACCAGTCGTTCTTCCGCCATTCAAAACAATAATACAGATGACCCGATCATGGCATCAAATTCACTATGCATTTCAAGAAGCTTTAGCTACCCATCTATGCACCGCATACGGATCAACTTCTGTTGCCAGGTTCTTGCAAAAAAAAAATATGTCCCTGCTCCCGGACCTCAAGTCCATTTGCGCATCTCGGCGGGCCCATAGATACGACACACGCAGACGAAGTGACCGATACCTACGGTGAAGGCTGCATCTCTCATATTACTGTCATACAGTCTAAGGCAGAAACCTGCGGCAGCCAGCCAGGCAGCGGCAGCCTGAAATAATCTAGCTGGCGACTTCCCGATCGCGCAAAGAAGTCAACAACTTCGCTGACGGATGACATTATAATGTCATCCGTATAGGTCAGACCTATAGGTCTCGCGGTGGGCTTCGCACATGATCAGCGCCTCCATCTGGAACTCGGTCATTGTCGCTCGGAGAGAGGATAGAGTCTTCTCCACCTTACTGAAAACCCTTTCCGCCTCCGCCGTTGAAACCGGAAGGACGGGAAGGACCTACAGGAAAATGGATGGATTTGAACCGATTGTTCTATTGTAGACTTGCTTGTCCGAAATGGTGCTGGATAAAAATAATGAAATAAGGACACCTGTAAACGTGATAATTGTTAAACTTATAAATTACCCCTCGCCCTAGTGGGGGTTATTTGTTATTTTGCCCCCCTGATTTTTTCGAGGGTAGCGGAAAAACAGCGGCGCGCAGCGCCGCCAAATTTGGCCAAAAATTTCCCAAATTTGGCCAAATTTTCCCAGTACCGTTCTAAAAACGCAAAAATAAAGCATGTATTAGACTTCACGTCATGGGGGGAGGGGGGCAAAACATAGTTTGCCCCCCCCCCCTTGAACGGTCTTGGGGGGGGGGGGGGCATGGCCGTTGCCTCCCCGTGGATCCGCCCTTGCGGCGCATATAGACGTGGAGTGAAAATTATGTTTTATCAATTAGCTTCAGCTGTAAAGATTGAATCATATTTCTGGCACTGTTCCATCATATAATAATTGTATAACATGCTATATTACTATATATTACATTACTAATATTGTTTAAACTTGCGTTGCGTCACTTTTGCCTCAAGGACAAGCTACCATATTTTACTGCCATATGAAGTATATTTTTTCTTTTCTTTTTTAAACTTTTGCAATGCTCATCATTTTACCATATATGGTAAAGGATATGTCATTTTCGACTACGGCAGATGGGGGGGGGGGCAAAACGATAGTTTTGCTCCCGCTTGATTTTGTCAGCGGGGGCGGCTGCCCCCGCTGCCCCCCCCCCCCGAATCCGCCGCCCCTGGTGAGTAGGTACAGTTTACATTTACTGCATACATTGTTGGATGAGAAGGGATGTTTTGTGGGGGAATAGCTTGACGTTGGGCATGAGGCTTCACTTGACCAAATAGGATGGATCATATTCATCAATTATGAAGTGCAAGGAGCAGACTGATGCAGTTCATGGTTCAAAAGATCCTGCCTTGCATACCTGTGCACCCAGGCTGCTCGGACGGCTGGATCCTTGGGGAACCGAAAAAGGGAAAGCCCAAGGTGGCTGCACGGTTGTGTCGCGAGTCCAGGAACCACAGGTCGCAACTGCACAGTTTGCAGCCATACTTTGCAATTGTCTTCACGTAATCAGTACTCCGTGGAAAAGAAAGTAATGCAGTACACATACCAATGAGGTGATCATTATCATTGAATGGGGAGTCCAGTTTTTACTTCAGCTAACAGGTAAGCAGCACCCATATTTTCAGACTTGGAGAACAAAATCAACAGTAATGCATATTGCATAGCTATTATGAAAAACAACAACTGTAGAAGCACTATTGATATACATATTGAACAATACTAATACAATAGGTGTCAATTTGGACATTTACAGTTATATTTCAGTGTAAGTGCACTGCCATTGTAGTCTAGCAGTGTATATTCAGTGAACCATTTTATCCAAATCTAACAGTTCCCCAATTCCTCCATCAATTTATTGTTTGGCAGCAGCAGCAGTTCCAAGTCCCCAAATGGCTCCATGGTTGCATGGCAATGATATATAACATGCTGCGCTTTCAGATTGTTGTTCACTGGCATTAACACATTTAATTACATATAGGATACACGCACATCATTCAGAGCCTTGCCAAAATCATGATTTTTCCCCCATTTAAGGCAGACGACAGGGAAACAGCATGTATGTATGTATGTAGTCGGTCTACTAAATATCTTCCCTGGCTCCGGGTCTCCCACAGTAGGCAAAACGATAGCTGGCTGAATCCCGCACCGAGGCAGGGGCGGACCGGTTGGACAGGTCGCCCGGTGCAGGCCGATACTTGGCGGAATCTGCACCGCTCCGTCCTGGCCCGACCCACAGGGTGATCTGGCAATAACTATGCGCATGTGTGGTGAGGCTGTGCGGCGGACAATAGTTGGAAATATACGCAGACCTAGAATGTCAGTCAAGTTAGCGACGATGCCCAGTGGAGGATCTAGGTTTCGAGTTAGCGTCGGGTCGTCAGCGCGAAAAGTCGTTGTGAGCGGGGGGGGGGGGGGGGGGGGGGGGGGGGGGCGCGTCGGGTCGTCAGCCTGAAAGAGTCGTTGAACGGGGGAGAGGGGTAAATCACGGCTTCCCGGAGCAAAAATCACAACCTCCCGGAACGGTTTGGGGGCGGGGGTAAAAACATGCGTTTGCCTACCAATTTTTTGTTAGGGGGAGGGGTGGGGGGGCAGGGGCGTGCGAACTACTTTTAAGTTGGGGGGGGGGGGCGAACGTTTCGGCAATACTACGACAAAAATTAAGACTGAAGAGAAGCAACGTGTACCGCTCTTTTCCATACCCAATGCTGTTAATTGCCAATAGTATGTCATATATTTAACCCTCGCCCTACGGGAGGGGGGGGGGGGGGGCTGACAGCCCCCCCCCCCCTGAGGTTTTCTTGAATAACTTTTTACACATGCTGAGTGCAGGTGCACTGACCGCGATCCGGCAGCTGATCGACAGCGGCATCGCGTCGGTTATCACTGCTTTCGAAGCGAAGCTTGAGAGTATGGACAGACGACTGCACGCGCTGGAATCGGAGGCGATGGACAGAGATAGCGAGATTACGCGCCTGAGTGAGCAATTAGCCCACCAAACGAAGGTCAACATAGAGCTCCAAACGCAAGTAGAGAGTACGGAGCTCAACAGGCGTCTGTCTTCGCTAATCATCACATGCGACGACTTTGGTCGTAGGTCGGTCAACGAAGACATAGAAGAGAGGGTCACTCAGATTCTCAACAAGAGAATTACTGGACTGAGCTTGACCACATTGGACATTCAGGCCGCACATTGCCTTCAGAGCGAGAACAAGGTGATATGCAAGTTTGTCAAGCGTAGCGTGAGAGATCGGATATACGAAGCGCGGTTCGATCTGCTGAGGTCCAGTGCGGAGGCCGGGCCAGGTTCACATCGCGACCGTCAGTTGTCAGCGCTGTACCTGTCTGAGTCTCTGACAGCTTTCAACCAGTGGCTGTATACACAGCTGCTCCAGGCGCGCAGGACGAGCGGCGGATCCAAGGTGGCGTCAGTCTTCAGCCGCCGGGGAGTTGTGTTCTGCCGCACTGTCAGGGGCGGTCCCAACATCCGAATTCCGGATGTGGCTGCGTTGCGGCGGATCCTCAGTGGCGTCGGCTCGGCGCCCCCTCGTCCGGCGCCGGGCGGCCGGTCGGGGCGCCGCCCGGCCGCGTTGGACTGCGGGCCGGAGTTACGGCGAGTCATGGCGGCGTGGATTCGCCTGTCGTCACCACCGCCGCCGCCGCCGCGCCGTCGGCCGCCGGGGCGGCTGGGCCGGCGGCCTCCGTGTCGGCGGCGCCGCCGCTGCCTGCGGCTGCCGGGCCGCCGCGGGGCGGCGCGGCTGCTGGGTCCCCTGCTGGCGATGCTGCCGAGCTCGCTGCAGTGTTCCCTGATGCCGCGGCTGCTGGACCACCTAATGCCGCGGCTGCTGAGTCCCCCGCTGGCGCGGCTGCCGGGTCGCCTGTTGGCGCCGCTGCGGGGCCTTCTGCTGCGGCGGCGACCGGGCCGCCTGTTGGCGCTACCGGACTCAGTCGTTGAGCTTACGGAACAGGCTACTGCGAGGGCTGGAGCAACTCGGGACCGGACGACTTCTGGTGCTCCCTGAGTGACGATAAGTGACGCGACCCAGTATGACTGATCGTGATGATTTTTGTTTCAGACTCTTAGAAGAGCTGTATTTTATTGCCCAAAAGTGCTCTGGAAGGTATAGTATATATCCCGCTTAAGCAAAAGTGAGACTGCAAGCGAAAATCAAGGTCAAGGTCAGGTCACAAAAGGTCAATATGCGCTAAAGATCTACGAGAGTCACACGATACATGTTTTATGGATTATATATTATTTTATTAATTATCCTATCCTGAATCTTCGTAGAATTCGATAGTGATAGTCATTTTAGCACCCGACATCATGTAAGGGCCGATAAATTACCGAGTAGGCCGATACATTCTTACTTAAGTGAAGTTGTTGGCAAGTTCAGGTCAAAGTCAGGTCACAAAGATTAAAGGTATATTTCTGGAGTAATTTTGTCTCCGAAATACAATGAGGATATTTATTTGTTCGTATCTGGCCAGCACAAATCAAAAGAACGCAATACAACAAAAATGACGTTAGTTAGGTACTCATACTTTGGAGCCAAAAATGGTGGTATTGCCAAAAAAGCCAACATGGTGGTATTGTTTTGAAACTTGGTTTTGGGATCGTCCATTCAACATATATTCCGTTTTGTATATATTTTTGAACATTTATTGTTTATTTCTTTAATTTGTGGGCTTAAAAATAAAATTGAAGACAACAAGTCCCAGATAGCCATTAGCCATTTTGTAGCTACTGCAATTTGCTGTCTTTCAATCTTTCACAATTATAGTTTGCTCAAAGTTTGGACTTTGCACAATGTGTTGAAGTTAAGCTGATTTTCTCGTTAAAGTGGCGTGTGGTAAAGTTACTAAATGTCCTAGATCTCAAAAGTTTTCGACGAAATGCACAGAAGCCGTGAAATTGATGTAGTAGAAGGTACCGAAAGTTTCAAGATGACAATGTTATTATATTTTGAGCAATTACGAATGTTCGTAAAGGAGGGCTAATATTTGCCCGCCAGTCAATGGTATATTAAAAGAAGATTTGCAGTGGCTCCCTTAATGTCACATAGATGCCCTCTTGTCTCTTATCTAGTCCTTGGGCCTCCGAGGGCCAGCGGTCGATATGAGAGTGACATCGCCAGACAGAAGAGCCCCCATGCCGGTCTGAGAGGATATTAAGCCGTTAAGAAATGGTCCTCAGCGTCTTTGAGAGGACAATCAATTGACCAGCATAAGACCCTCGGTCGATTCGAGAGGGTATTTTCGGGCCTGATGGGGTTATTATCAGGCTTAATGGGTCTTATTTCGGTCTAATAGTACCCCTGTCAGGCCTCAGAAGGCCCTCGGTGCGTGCGTGCGTGCGTGCGTGCGTGCGTGCGTGCGTGCGTGTGAGACGCGCGTCTGCGCGTCTGCGCGTCTGCGCGTATGTGCGTCTGAGCGTCTGAGCGTCTGTGCGTCTGTGCGTCTGTGCGTCTGTGCGTCTGTGCGTCTGTGCGTCTGTGCGTCTGTGCGTCTGTGCGTCTGTGCGTCTGTGCGTCTGTGCGTCTGTGCGTCTGTGCGTTTGTGCGTCTGTGCGTCTGTGCGTCTGTGCGTCTGTGCGTCTGTGCGTCTGTGCGTCTGTGCGTCTGTGCGTCTGTACGTCTGTGGGTCTGTGCGTCTGTGCGTCTGTGCGTCTGTGCGTCTGTGCGTCTGTGCGTCTGTGCGTCTGTGCGTCTGTGCGTCTGTGCGTCTGTGCGTCTGTGCATCTGTGCGTCTGTGCGTCTGTGCGTCTGTGCGTCTGTGCGTCTGTGCGTCTGTGCGTCTGTGCGTCTGTGCGTCTGTGCGTCTGTGCGTCTGTGCGTCTGTGCGTCTGTGCGCCTGTGCGTCTGTGCGTCTGTGCGTCTGTGCGTCTGTGCGTCTGTGCGTCTGTGCGTCTGTGCGTCTGTGCGTCTGTGCGTCTGTGCGTCTGTGCGTCTGTGCGTCTGTGCGTCTGTGCGTCTGTGCGTCTGTGCGTCTGTGCGTCTGTGCGTCTGTGCGTCTGTGCGTCTGTGCGTCTTTGCGTCTGTGCGTCTGTGCGTCTGTGCGTCTGTGCGTCTGTGCGTCTGTGCGTCTGTGCGTCTGTGCGTCTGTGCGTCTGTGCGTCTGTGCGTCTGTGCGTCTGTGCGTCTGTGCGTCTGTGTGCCTGTGTGCCTGTGTGCCTGTGTGTATGTGTGCCTGTGTGCCTGTGTGCCTGTGTGCCTGTGTGCCTGTGTGCATGTGTGTTTGTGTCTGTGTGGGTGTGTGGGCGTGTGGGCGTGTGGGCGTGTGTGCGTGTGGGCGTGTGGGCGTGTGGGCGTGTGGGCGTGTGGGCGTGTGGGCGTGTGGGCGTGTGGGCGTGTGGGCGTGGGCGTGGGCGTGGGTGTTGTGGGTGTGGGTGTGACAGGGATCTGAGAGGGCATTATTCAGACCTGAGAGGGTGGTATGGAGTATGCCGAGCTTATGCCTGTCTGAAAAGGCCCTCGGTCGGTCTGAGGAGGCACGTAACTGGCCTAAAAAGGATACAAATGTTGTTTTTAGTTGGAATTGGAGTTATGAGGCTGGCATTGGAGTTTCGGTATTCCATTTGGCGCTCCAGCTTTAAATATAATGAAAGCTACACCGTCTGATCATCGTCGCCGTTTTCCCATCTGGAGCCCAGGCGGGCCAGAAGGCCCCATCCAAGCTGCATTTGCAGCCTGCATTTGCAGCCTGCATTTGCAGCCTGCATTTGCAAGGAGCTGCATTTGCAGCCCCCTGGCTACATACCTGCATAACATAACTATCACTGCAGTCACTTTCCTGTTTGTCATTAGCACTCATAACTCATTCGCAAACACAATTGTCCATCGAAATCACAAAAACAAAGTTTTGGTTCTTGTCTGGCAAGCCACCGTATCTAAGGTATTTTATCAAGAAATCGTCAATTTTCCAGCGCCATTCAATTAATAAAATAATGCCTTCCATATTTGTGTTCGAAACCTACCAGATAGATACATAATTGTGAGATAAAAATATTTGTCATTGTGCGCCTTCAAATGGTTCCTTAACCCTATTTGTAACAGGGGGGGGGGGGGGCGGATTCCGCCCCCCCCCCCTCATGTTTTTCGCAGATATCTCCAGAACGGCTGGGAGCAGGCCCATGACATTTTGGGACTTTCATATAATTGAATACCGCATTTGGAGTCAAAATTTTGAGTTCTTAATCTGAACAGGGGCGGTTCCAGGGTACAGTTTGGGGTGGGTTCGGAGGCGATATTTGGCGATAATACGGAAATGCGATCTTCACGGTTTCTTCCTAACTGCCTCAAGTATGAAGGAGTCACATCGGTTCACGGTGATTGCAACAAGTGCAAATTAGTTGATGTTAATGAAATATCATAAAAATTGCATGGCAGAGGCGGTTTCAGGGGCTTGAAAAGGGGGGGGGGGGTTCCAGGAAGTATTCAATGCTTGGCGGGAAGCAAATAGAGCAATGTAAGGGGCATTTATAGTTATCAAGATGTAAAAGATAGCTTTTGCTTCCATTATTTGCATAATTTATTACATATAGAGTTTCAGGGGTGTGTTCAGGCACATGAAAAGGAGGGTGACTGGCTTGGTGATGACGATATGCCAGCGATAACGGCGCAATAGACGGTTAGCTTATAATGATATATGCACATATGAGGCCAGAAAAGGAAATAAAGTCATTTTTTTGCAGAGGCGCGCTCAGGAATGGAAAAAAGGGGGTCATATTATTGCAAGGAAACTAAGAGGCATGGGCGTACAATGACATAACATACTATAGTTTCCGGATGAAACACGCACCACAGGCTACTCTACGAACGATTATAAGATAATAGGCGAGTCCAGGTAGGGTAAAAGGGGTAAGTAATGTTAATTGAAGTTGTAAGTGAAATAGTCACTGTTGACTAGTTAGTATCATAATAGCGGATAATATTTATCAAAAAGTATTGAGCCGCCCCAGTTTGGATCCTGGATACGCCTATGATGAAGTACAACATGCAAAAAGAACTATCTACGATCAGTAACATATTTATAGTGCTGGGTAGCAACTTGTCTGCGGTTAATATTTTTTCTCTCCAATTTTACCACCCTTTTTCACTAACCTGGAACCGCCTATGGCAAAAAACATGATTTTTAATTGTTTTGTCTAATGTCACAATCACATACCATTTCATTTATTTTAAAAAAAACATAAAAAATGGTTTTATTACGCATTTTCTTCACCCCCATATTGAGTGACCTGCACACGCCTATGATTTTTGAATTTTCAAACGCCACTGTCATATATCAATTTCCAATTCAATCTCTATCGATTCGTATTAATTGTGTTAAAATCGGTCGATAAACATGAAAGCTATGTTGGATCAAAAATACCACTAAAATTTGTGGTTTTTGCCCCCCTGTTGCCCCCCTTTCAAAAATTTAGATTTTTGTATTATTTAGAAATGTAGATCGTGTTGAGGGGAACCAAACGCCGTTTCATTTTTGAAAATCGGACGGGTAGATCTCGAGATCTCCGGGGGGGGGGGGGGGGCGGAATCCGCCCCCCCCTGTTACAAATAGGGGTAGCCAGGAGCCTGTTACAAATAGGGTTAACCCCTTAAACTTGTACGGACAGTACGTACAAGTTTGTGGAGATCTGCTAACTTGTACGGACACTGTCCGTAGTGGTGGCGACGCCTGTGCTGCTCAACAATTTTTCGCTGACGTCTTCCCCGTCACCTAACAAATGTATTTCCTTTAACGCTCCCCCCCCCCCCCTCCCCCCTCCCCCGCTCAACAACTTTTCGCCGAGGAAACGCGGAGCGAATTTTCTTGCCCCCAAACTCGAAACCTAGATCCGCCACTGAAGAAAATCATATATCTATGAGGCATCACTAAGTGTGTACTGTGCAATTGGTATAACACCATGCACGGACTACACTAAATTATGAATATTTTTCTCTCAAGTTGACCGATACCATCGTCACAGATGTCGTCTCGGAAATGAATGTTCCAGTTCGGAAAAATCCCTTGTGTCGATTGCGACGATTACACAATTTGCATTGCGCCAAAAAATAGTGTCGAGATTTTGACCTGATCTCAAGGTCAAGGTCAAATGTAAACACGTAGTCAGTAAAATGCTCTATCAGCTGCACACCTGGCGATGCTTCATAGACCTATGGTTTTAAATCATGTCGTCGCAGGTATCGCAAATGTCGTCGCAGATATCGTCGCTAACTGAACACGCGTCCTGGAGGGCCTCTGATAATTACACGCCCTGGAAGGGGGGGGGGGGCGGATTTCGCCCCCCCCCCCTATGATCTCGAATACCACGCAACGTAGCGACAAGCGGAAAACGACGTTAGATAGCTCGAGAGAAGGTATTTCGAAAATATTTCGTTCATTTCTTTTTATCAGGTCAATATTGAGGTCACCAGAGGTCATCAAGAGTCAGATTTGCAAGTTTTCAAGACTTCGCTTCGAACACCCCCAAATATCTCGGGAACTATGATAGTTAGCAGCAAAGGGAAAAAAGCAATCGAAAGTCATTGAAAGATGCAATCGACATAGGTGTCCTCAGATTTGAGCTCAGGTCAATAGTTTAGGCTCCAGAGGTCATCGAATGTCAAAAAGGTGTTCTTTTAACAAAACTGTTTGTATCAAATAACTGTGTACCTAATAAAGATCAAGCAATAGCTTTTACGCCATCAAGTTTGTATCGTCAAGGCGTTTCGAATCATATTCATGGTGACCGGGTTAGGCCAATTGAGAAATTTGACCTCAGGTCAAGGTGGTCAAGTGGTGACCTAAGTTGGTCATGTTGCATATTGAGAGACGTGTCTCGACGAGACAAACACATTGGTACCATTTTCTATTCTCTATCTTCATTATGCCGATATTTATTGACAAAAGAGCGTTGGCGGTCACGAAATTGACCTGACCTTAGTTCACCGATATTAGAAATCCGAGATAAACAAATTGTTGGTATCTATGACCTTATGAAATCCTGCAAGATTGAAACCGATCGGCCTAAAACTGTGGCTGTGGTACTACTGCAAACGTTTTGGAGTTGAGGTCATCACGTGACCTGGTCTGGTGACTTGACCTGAGATGACCCGAGGTCAATAATTTTACATAATGTGAAAAGTTAATTGCTAAACAGGTGTGCAATAAATGGCGGCGCTGCGGGCCGCCGTTTTTGCGCTATCCTCGAAAAACCGGAGGGTGGGGGGGGGGGGGATTTCGCCCCTCCCCTCCAGGGCGCGTGTTAAAGGGAAATAATGACCCTTTTCCACTAAAATGGAGTTAGCACTTGAAATCGCCAGACGAGATCAAAATATATTGTAAATTCATCACATTTTGCATGAAAACTTTCCTACCGAAAGATATTTCAAGTTAAAGTTGATAAGCGTTCCACACTTTTAACGACCGGTACTTGCACTATTTCTGACCTTTTGTCAAGTACTTTTGGTCCTCATCAAACTGCGGGCTTTTCCCGTATTGTTTTTTTACGCAATGGAGTGGAAAATATATTGTGCGTTCTGCTTGTTGTGATTATATGCCCGGCGATCTTCTAAAACTAACAGCGATTGAAAAAGTGGCAATAAAATCGGAAGCTCATCGATGCACATCAACGCGGCATAGTTAGTGGTTGCGACCCTCAATTTTTGCAAATCGATTCATTTGTTTTCAACATTAGGAGTTGTGTATAGTTTGTCTGTGGCTGTATATAACACTATGCTTTATTTTATCATGAAAAATAATAATTTTTCCCAAAAAAACTAACGAACAATAACACAAAACTGGCAATTAAATCAGAAGCTCATCGATGCACATCGACGGCGACCTATTTAGCGTCGGCGATTTGTTTACAAAGTCATTGTCATGCTTCTCGGCGCACTTAACCATCTCGGCGCACTTGGCGAGTTGTTCCTGATTAGTATACCCAAGTCCCGTAGCAGGCTTTGTTAATGACGTCACTGGTGCCATTCTTGTGTAGCATTGCAAAATATATCTGATTTCGAGTTGAAAGCTAATTAAAGACTTATTCAAATTATTGTTTTTAAGTTTGAATTTTCTTGTTAATCATTATTAAAGGTATTTTATCACTGTATTTCATAGTAGTTGACACTTCAGAAACTTGTGACGTAATAATATTGTATCCAATATGCATTTCCCTCACCTTTTGCTATTGTGGCGCAGTGCCGAGTGCTTTGCGAATACTAGCTTGCCTGGGGTTCAATTCATTCCGCTCTTATTTTATTCGAGTTGGTATAGTTTGGTTGTTGTTATTCATGACTTATACTGATAGTCAGTCATGCATCACGGATGCTTCACGGATTGCTTCACGGATCAGAGTGCTGCTCGAACGCACGCTAGTAGCGCTTTCGTTCTCCATGGCAACCAGGCGTGAGCCAATGAAAAGCCAGAATGTATTCCCTTTCTGGCTTTTGATTGGCTGACGCCTGGTTGCCATGGAGAACGAAAGCGCTACTAGCGGGTGTCCGAGCAGCGCTCAGTTTGATCGGAAATGTCACAGAGCCTCCACAAATGCCGCACTCGATGTTAACAATGGTAGGGAAGGACGAATTTGTCAATGACCTTCATGAAGTACACAAGGTACTTGTTTTGTATTTTTTCCAAACTTACAACTTTGAATTTGGGAATAATTTTATTTAATTCTTAAATTTAAATAAAATAATTTTAAAAACATAACGGTAGCCTAAGAAATTGTTGCTAACAAAATCAAAAGGTCATTATTTCCCTTTAAAGGGAATAGTTCACCTTTAACATGGGGTTTTGAAATGAGATCTGAGAACTGAAAGTAGTTTTTTTTTAGAGCAGATCGAAAAACGGGTTGTGGTGAAAGAATTACCTCGCTACGCTAAGTAATTTCGACACAGGAGTCGTGGTACTAACTAGTGTCGTGGTAGTAGATCTGGGCACGAAACAGCTTCTTCTAAAAGGGGCCCTTTAAGAAGACGCTGTTCGGCTGTTATGTGCACCGATCGGGGCACGACACTTGAAACTCTTCGACGGATATCCATCTATCGTCCAAACAAATGCCATATTCGTTTGTCAGCTCTAAATACCCCGTATAGCCAAATTTCAAGACAACTTTCAATGTGACCTATTCCCAGGTGATATAAACCCGCCCCGGGTGTGTTGGCGGAGCTTGAAGTACGGAGCGGCATGATGCGAACATATCAGTGCGAGGCGCACTGCATATGTTTGCTTTTTCGCGTAGAATCATCAGGTGGACGTTTGCCTTCGTAATTTCAGGGTTCTGCATTGTACGTGACACGTGGCATGATTAACCCGCGCCCCGCGGGGGGGGGGGGCAGGCAGAATCTGCCCCCTCCTGGATTATCTCAATTACTTGATAACTGTGATAGACATCGACGCGACACTGTTAGTACCGCCGTATGCAGCATCAATTCTACGTCTTCTCACCAAATTTTAATGAAATTGATGCAGTTCTTTTGAAGATAATCACGTTTTAATGACGTCATGTCATGCCATTTTTGGTGGAAAAAACTATAAATGTTTGACAAATCGTAGAAAATCGAGTTTTGTAAGAAACGTCATAAGAAAGATAATGACATATTCTTGAAAACATCTATCTTAGATTTTCGAATTGTTGGGTTTTCTACCGAAACAAATAAAACAACTATTTTTTTCTCTCGGAAAATTCCCATTTTTTATTTAGGATATTCAAAATCCGGAATATATCTTGGAGAACTAAGTATGGACGATATCTAAACCAAATTTCAAAGCAATATATTTATTTTTGACTGACTTATGGCTACCTAAGTAAAAGTAACTCATGACGTCATTTTTTTTAAGTTGCGTTTTGTTTGCTTTTAGTGACCAGATACAGCTAAATAAATGTCACCGCTGTATTTCTGAGACAAAACTGGTTTAGAACCATGCCTTTTATATTTATATTAATTAATTTCAAATTTTGACCTAATGTGACTTGACCTTGACCTGAGGGCCATTATATGGGGTCAGGCTGTGAAAATGACTGCTTCTATCGAATTATATGTGTAAAATAACCCATAAAACATGTGACGCATGTCTTTCGTAGACCTCTTGCCAATAGTAACCTCAACGAGGGGGCAGAATCCTGGCTCTGGATAGCTGACCTCTTGACCCTCAAGGCAGACGACCCTGACCACCACCCTTGTCGCGGCGCATTCCATTCCGACACCGCCCGCACTCCCTCTCTCCCTTCCCCCTCCCCAGGGCACGCACCTGTCAGACAGCCATAAATGGGTACCAACCTACGGTGGAGAAACCACCTTTTTTGTGCCTATCGCGACCGTAGCGCCACTACCCTGATGTGTGAATTCTACTTGACTGGCAAAAAGGGTGGCGAATGGGAGGTAACTATTTCAAATCAAGAGGCATTTTTGGGAGCATGTATTTTTTTTGGGAGCATGTATTTTGGTAAATGCATGTAGTTCTACATGTCATTTTCCCAATTTCAGAACCCTGGACAGACAGACAGGCAGACAGATAGAGGCTCTTCAAATAGTAAGCTAGATTGTCCGCATTCCTGCCTGGCTCGTCCATTGTGTTACAGTATTGGTTCGCTTCGATTTGGTAATTAAGAACCCAGAGCAACAGAAGCATAGGACGCAGGCAGGCTGGACACCCTCATGGACGCGGGCAGCAGCACGGCCACGAAGGCCGCTGTCGCCCTCAAAATGGAGGTGTAAATAGAAAGCAAATCACTTCAGAGAAGTGCAAAAATCCACAGGAAATCTATGTTTAGCTATTACAAGATCAGATCAAATTAGGAATCCCAAAACAAACTACATTTTCTGTTTGTGTGTCCTGTAAGCCACCGGAAAGGGGCAGTGACGGCGACAACACGTTTTTAGAAATATGCGATATCGCAAATCACGAAGTTAGGGTTTTCACTAAGTTACCTACCTTTACCCTAGTCAAAGTGGTACGTGCGGCACATTTGGAAGACGAACGATTCAAAACACCATCATCTATTTTCTTCTTCTGTTTGGTTCATTATTATTTTCGGAGCGTTTACCAGCTTTATAACGATTGAATTAGCCACGCAGATATAAATTGGGTTTCATATATAACCTAATCATTTTGTCGGTCACTAGTGCAAATAGCGAGTGAGCAGCCTAAAGTGATTGGCGAAATATGCTCAGATAATTTGCTTCAAGCAATTAGAGGCAGGCTGGGAGAACAACAACAATGTATCCTTCTTTCGACCAGTAACACTCGGTGACAGGATTTACAACGTTGTGCTTCAAGCAGCTTAGCCAGCTAACACTAATTTGTTCTGGGGTAGGGCTGTTGCCCAATGCCATGCTGTTGCAGGATAACAGTAACCTGCAATGCTGCCATAGGCTGTGGCTGGGCTCAGCAGCCGGCCGAGTGCCTTTGTATTGGCGTTTATAAGCGATATTTTCCAAACTAAATTAAACTTTGAGGAGCCTTAAAAACTTTCAACTTTCATACTTCATTGCATCGGTATTAGTTCAGTAATTCACCTCCCCAGTTTATGGTGTTCTTGAGGTCCCTAATATAAGAAGAGTAGTCAGCTGATGGTAATATTACGACATATTGAGAAGTGGGTTATCTTTGACTGTCTACGAGATGGTCTGGGGGTGTCAGGGGGGGGGGGGGCACAGCCCCCCGTAGGTTCCGCAGCGCAGCGTCTGAATGCGAGCGGAGCGTTCTAAACGTGGGTCCCTGTGACCGTAATTGCTGTAAAGGTTATGTCAGGTTCGATTATGTATCGTTTTAGGTGACGTCATAGCTTTGGTATTACTGGTACACTTTTCTGTATATATAATAAATATATCGTAATAATACTCTCTTATTATATTAGGGACCCCGATAACACCATTAACTGGGTAGGTAAATTACTGAACTATTAGCCGTTTTCACGAAGGATTATTGCGCTGAAAAGTTTCTCAAAGATTCTGAAAGTTTTGAAAAACTACACAACTTATACATGCGATTTTTGGCTAGAAATGTCCCTCATAATTTTGTAATATGTTGGTAAGAATAAAATATGTTGACAAAATTGCGGTTTGGTGGTAATAAGCCAGATAAGTATTGATAGAATCTTCCTGAAACTTCCTGAATCTTCCTGCAAGTTTCAGGAAGATTCTATCATTACTTATTAAGAGTATATATATATTACCACCAAACCACAATGTTGTCAACATATTTTATTCTTACCAACATATTACACAATTATGAGGATAATTCTAGCACAAAATCGCATGTAAAAGTTGTGTAGTTTTTCAAAACTTTCGGAATCTTTCAGAAACTTTTCAGCGCAATAATCCTTCGTGCAATCGGCTATTATAATCGCATCTTCACGTCGAAATGTGGTAGAAATGCTAGATACATATTTATTGAAAATTGGACCAATGTTGTATTACATAAGGGTACTATGCTTCAACGTGATATGATGTAAGTATATTCTAAAAGAGAAATGCATTAATATTTCTAAAATATATTACTGACAGTAAAATATGTTGAGTTTTTACTTTACTGAAGTCGTTAAATACGAATGCAGAGCGTTCTGCAAGTGTTATCAGTAGCCTATTTCACAAAGCAAAAAAGTTTGTAATTACAAAGAATTTCTTTGTCATTACAAATCATTTTTACACATGTTTGTAGTTTGGATTTCACAAAACCCCAAGGCAGTAAATCTCAATTTACTATTTACAAACTACTTTACAAAGATATTGTTTGTATTTTTTTTGCAATTGCACATGTTCTATTTCTCAAAGGTTGACGGAAGTGAGGAAATGTTTGCAATTACAAACTTGTAATTCCAGTGGGTCAGGGGTTCTGAATTTCAGAAACTGCATTGACAGTTGACATTGTTTGACTGTTCAGGTTATTTTCTTGGTGAGGTTGTTACGTTGCCGAGGTTGTTAGGGTAATGGTTTAGTTATGCATAGGTATAGCTGCCCCCAAAAAAGTTATTTCCCTGAGAGATTCGAACAGGGATCTCCAGTTTTGAAGTCCCAGTGCACCTTACGGATTGCGCTGTGAGGGGCGCCTCCGCGCGGAGAAACCGCATAGCGATATAATTGCAGCGGTCAACGATGTCTTGTGCAATGTGCAGTGAACTTTCACCCTTTACGACGTAGGAAATCGGCTAGGTTAGGTGAAAAAATGGTCGAGAAATTCAACGATCTTTCTTTTAAGAGTAGTTCTGTTATTATGCTCCGCCACCTGGTGAATGGTCAAATTCTGTTTACTCTAACTGCTTACCAAGATGTATTTTTACGCTCAGAGTTTGCATTCCGATGAAATGTTAATTAAAAGATTATTCTCCCTATAACTAATTTGATATTGAATACAAAAATAAACCACAATGTAAATATTTGTTAAATTAATTTGTTAACAATCAAATTATTTGTCATTAGCATCAAGTTTAATACAAACGTTCTTGATTGCAAAGTTTTCTGCTGACTAAAATTCCTGCTTACAATTTTCTTTACAATCGGTAAATCAGAGGTGGCGAATGTTTGTGAAATATCTTTTTGTGAGGTTTGCAATATTTTCTTGCGTTTGTAATCGCAAACATGTGTAATTACTAACTTCTTTGTGAAATAGGCCTCAGAGTGTATTTTAGTCACTCTATTTTCAAATGTGTCATCCTTGTCTTTTTGGAGCAATTTTGCAAATAAACAACAAAGTACCTATCAAGTTTGCAAATAATCATTCATTCACAAATTGGGTACGGAAGTATTCACCTATGACCTGGAGACCTTCCATACATTGGCGCAGTCAGATGTCAAACCTTTCAGCCTGTGGCGCCGCTGCAAACAGCTCTCCAGGAAACTTTAAACGATTCCCGCAAGCGAGCCATACGATGCAATGAATAGATGCAAATTGCTTCTGAGAGATCTGATATTGCCATTATATTGCATTGGCTTGCCATTTTGCTTTAGATAACCCTAGCCCGCCATTGGCTGGGGGGGTCGGGGGTCTCCCTCCTGACGAACTTTCGCAATAGCCTGTAGCCTGTAGCGCCTGTAGCGTTATCGACGTGAAACTCGGGTACCTTCTCCGTCTTCCACATCAATTGTACGTCTTCTGTGCAAAGAATAAGCAATTTCGTCGTTTTTTTTTCTCTCGAGACATAGCGAGTTTAGTGACACGAGTTTGACGAAAGTCAGCTAAACTTTAAAAGACCGTACAAATGCCATATTTTGAGCAAAACGCAATTAAAACGTCAAAAGATAGCAAATGGCGAGGGATACAAAATGGCTATCTCGGATTTAGGAGCATTTTTATTTGTGACCCCCAAAAATTTAGAAAAATTTGCTTTGGAAAAATGCCCTCAACATCAAAAGTTTCAAACATTTAAAAAATAGTATACATTGGAGAACCACATGTGGACAATACCCAAACCAAATGTCAAAGCAATATCTTTATTTTTGACGGACTTATAGCTCCCTAAGTATAAGCAACTCATGACGTCATATTTTGCAATTTCTTTTTGGGGGCTTTTAGTGACCAAATGCACACAAATAAATGCCAGCACTGTATTTCTGAAACAAAACTCGTCTAGAAACATGCCTTAATTATTTAGATTTATGCATTTCAAATTTTGGCCTTTTATGACCTGACCTTGACCTGAGCTTGACACCAACTTCACTTAAATGAGGTCAGATGGTAAAATGACTATTACAATCGAATTATACGTGTAAGATAACCCATAAAACATATGTTGCATGACTTTCGTAGACATTTTGCTCATAGTGACCTTTAGTGACCTGACCTTGACCTTGACCTTTGCCAACAATCTCAATTTAGCTCATGAGGGATGTGTTTCCAAAGTATCTTTGAGAACACTTTGGGTGATCATGGTTGCCATCGAAGGCTTTGGATGGAAAGCATGCTCCATACACTCCAATACCTCGATTTTGACCTTTTACCTGACCGTGACCTGACATGTGACCTCAATTTCAAACTTTCCAGTATGCTTTATATTTATCTCAATTAGAGCTCTTGAATGTCGCATTGCAGGTCTCGATGCGATCATTGGTTCGAAAGATAACCAGGGGGCGACCCCCCCCCCCCAGCCAATGGAAGGTGGCATCTATATAATGTATCGACCGCCTGTGAAGTACTGTGTATTGTGCCACGTTCGGGTAGGTTTTCCGCAGATCGTGTGTTTTTTATTCAGCAGAGAAAAGAATGAAGATGAGTTGTGAACTGTTGGCAGAGCCACCGAAAGCGGTCCACTCAGCTGAAGTTGAAAACACATAAGCTGTATGCTTTCTTGAGTCGAGCCGTGTTCTTACTCGCATTACTAGAAGCACTTCTACGAGACAACCCACACCAGTGTTTTGCTCCGCCATTGCACCTCATACAAAATATTGTTTATTTGATGATACTTTTTGATATCTTCAAAAAGTATCGTCAAATAAACAATAGTTTTATGAGATGCAATGGCGGAGCAAAACACTGGTATGGGTATGTCTCGTAGAAGTGCTTCTAGTAATGCGAGTAAGAACACGGCTCGACTCAAGAAAGCTTACAGCTTAGGTGTTTTCAACTTCAGCTGAGTGGACCGCTTTCGGTGGCTCTGCCAACAGTTCACAACTTATCTTCATTCTTTTCTCTGCTGAATAAAAAAAACACACGATCTGCGGAAAACCTTCCCAAACGTGGCACAATACACAGTACTTCACATGGTAGCAGGTAACCACCTATTCAATGGATGACAATGCACCACAAGGATGCAATGCGCAGAATAAATGTATCGCTTGAACGAACATTTAATTTCAGTGCCACTTCGTTAGGAACCGAGGGGTTAGCTTGTTTGACTTAGCATACGCTGAATTAATGTGTGACCCAAGCTCCATAGGCGAGACGGTTCAGCGTTTATACTACATCATCCGCTTGGCACGATTTATTCCACCCCGTGCAGGGGAGCGCGTTTGAACTTTTAATAGCATTCATGAAGATCGTTTGGCAGTCACAGTTAGCTTCCAAGAATCGAAACGGTGCACGCCGCGGCCGGTGGAAGGTGCGAAGTAGTGTTGCAAAACAATCCTGAAATATTGAAAACCACGCCCGGCACCGCCACTGGCATAGCTCAAGTGGTGCACCACGGAAGCACGGCATATGCTTACTTGGGTGCAACCAAACACAGCGTAAGCACCGCATGTTGGATACTGAATATACATATTTACTCTACTTGAGCATCACATAATCCCTGCAAGCTTTCTGGCTATCGTTTCAGGCCCGGCAAAAAGCCCGCCGGGCCTGAATTCAGGCCCAGCGCCGGCTCCGTGGCTCTGAGTTTTGCGACTCTAGTACGAAGAGGCTTCATGTGATCATGGCCCAGTGCAGCTTCCACACCAAAAAGCTGGTGTGCGGGATCAGATGGCCTGCAGGGATACATAGGCGAGCTGGCGACGCCGATAAGGCTGCCGCGCCTGTTTTCGCCGCCGCCGCGGGCCCGCATTGCTGAATTCTGGAGGGCTTGAACTTTCTGACATTTGTGCCGGATTGGATGCAGAGATCGCCGCCTTGGTCCTGAGATTGGTCCGGCCGTGTCTGTCGTTGGCGTGCGCTGTCGTGGGTCCGCAACCAGTAGGCCCGCTGCGGTGTCGTGGGTCCGTGACTGCAGGCCCGCCTCGGGTCCGTGGGTCCGTGACCAGGGTCTCCGCCACGCCTTTGAAATTAGGGGGGGGATCGATGGAAGTCGTATGGTCGCCGTCAGCGAAAAGTTGTTCTGCGGGGGGGGGGGGGGGGGGGCGTCAGCGAAAAGCTGATGACCGGGTGTGTGTGTGTGGGGGGGGGGGGGGGGGGGTGAAGCGTTAGCGAAAAGCACACTGATTTCTACGCCTTTTTAGGTTCAATTTAAACAAGATTAAGAACAAACAAAATGAAAAATATAAAATCCAAGAAATATTATTCAGTGCTCGTGCGATGAACATAGGTAATGTGCAGGTATAAAATAATTAAAATGACCTTACCTCGTCGTAAATAAGAAGTTCAAGGCAAACTATTATATGGTTTGACAATGGCCTGTTGCCGAAAATTCACCCTAATCTAATATAATATTTTGCCTTGAACTTCTTATTTACGACGGGGAAAGGTCGATTTCATTATTTTATAACTACACAAGATACAATAATAAAAGAAGAAGATAAAGTGCAATTTAAAACAGCGGATCCTTCCAAGATCCACATCATTAGCAAACGTATGAAAATCAAAATCAAAATAAATTTTATTCGTGGGAACACCTATTTCTTTTTAGGTTTCCATCACTTAAGTTGATAATTATTTTCAATATACCTATTACTCAACAATATTTATCCACATAACGATTTCTTTTCTGTCAAGCCGGAGCTGTGCAACCATAACATACGTAGTTTGTCACAGGGAAATGTCAGACAGCATTCCCTTACACTTATTACAGATCACGCTGGGCTGACTACTGCAGGTGGTTGCACCGCCCCAGGGTCGACGACTGTCACCGTCAGGCCTGACGATATCCTCAGGCCTGACGGTATCACCCGTAGGCTGTCTGGACAGCGACTCCATTTGCGGTGGCGGCCAGCTTCCAGTTGCCTCTGGCCCGATAGCAGTCCAGGATACGCTTCCTTGCATCAGAGACGACCCTCATATACGTCCCCGAGGTTTCCGAGGTTCGTTGGGTGTTTCCACAAGTGAGATTCATCTTCAAATTAAATTTCAAAGCCATCAATGGTAAATAGATAATAGAGCGACTGCCGACCCGCCGCGGCGCCGCTGGTTCCGTGACTGCCGTTCGGCCCAGGTCTGCTCTGACGGCACAAGGCGTCTCCCAGACTCAGGTTACTGCACCTACCGCCGGCTGCGTGTTCAGCTACCTCCGGGTCACGTCCCAGGGAACCCCTGGGTGGCGTGACCGAAGCCGTGCAGAGCCGAACAGCGCGGGTCGATGTGACCAGTCGATGATGTGATCAGTCGATGATGTGATCATCACGGTCTCAGCTGACCGTGATTTACATCAGCTGTCAGGAAGCTGTGCTGATACTCTGCTACGGGAGTAATTTGATAAATTTACTGAGGGCGCATATATAGAAACCAGTCGTTGCATTCCGAAACGTCACATTCACCAGAGTAGTGCAAGCCAGAGCAAATCGCGGCTCACTGTTCAGAACAGCCAATCAACACTCCGTGGTGCTTGTGCGCCTCTACTAGAAACCGTCATCAAAGGTGTCAACTGTCACCATCTACCAAAACTCTTGGGACATTATCGTGATAACAATTTTCATAACAACTGTGATATTACGTCACTTAACCCGTAGTGATTCACATTGAAAGTTATCATTATTGCGACAAATGCTTAACCCGATTCAACCCGATGCCGACATGTATCCGCTTATATGATATGTGTAATCCTACTCAACTTTTTTCGTGTCCAATTATAACATTTGCAATCCGATCCAACCCTCTTCATGTGCCCAAGTATGACATATATGTAAACCGATACTTCATGTTCCCAATTATAACATGTGTAAACCGATTCGATCATCACATGTGTCCAATTTGGCAAACGTAATACGATTCAACCATGTGTCTATATGGACAATGGACATGTACGTAATATGATAAGATCCCTCCTCAAGGCAGAATTTGCTGCTGATCTGGAAATATTTTGCTGAATGTAGGGCTTACTTAGTGTAGGCAACAGGCATGCTATGCATGAACTTAAATCCCAAAATCATCCATGCCGACCTTAAAATATACAATAAAAAATAGACTACACTATAAAATGGCTCAAACGATAGCTTCGATGGTGCAGCGACCTGACCAGCCCGTTCAGCCCTAGACTTCCTTAAAATTCCACCACGACGGCGAAAC
>JAXIVJ010004937.1:0-5000 GCA_036785665.1 Chirona hameri
TGTGAAACTCCACCGGGATGTCTGTAGTGGGGGGGAGGGGAGGGGAGGGGAGGGGAGGGGAGGGGAGGGGAGGGGAGGGAGGAGGGGAGGGGAGGGAGGGGAGGGGAGGGGAGGGGAGGGGAGGGGAGGGAGGGGAGGGGAGGGGAGGGGAGGGGAGGGGAGGGGAGGGGAGGGGAGGGGAGGGGAGGGGAGGGAGGGGAGGGGAGGGGAGGGGAGGGGAGGGGAGGGGAGGGGAGGGGAGGGGAGGGGAGGGAGGGAGGGGAGGGGAGGGGAGGGGAGGGAGGGGAGGTCAGACCGTCCCGTCTCCAGCATGTGAAACTCCACCGGATGTCTGTAGAGGGGGGAGGGGAGGGGAGGTCAGACCGTGCCCGTCTCCAGCATGTGAAACTCCACCGGGATGTCTGTAGAGGGGGAGGGGGGGGGGGAGGTCAGACCGTCCCGTCTCCAGCATGTGAAACTCCACCGGGATGTCTGCAGAGGGAGGGGAGGGGAGGTCAGACTGTGCCCGTCTCCAGCATGTGAAACTCCACCGGGATGTCTGTAGAGGGGGGGGGGGGGAGGTCAGACCGTGCCCGTCTCCAGCATGTGAAACTCCACCGGGATGTCTGCAGAGGGGGGGGGGGGGGGGGTAGACCGCGCTCGTCTCCAGCATGTGAAACTCCACCGGGATGTCTGTAGAGGGGGGGGGGAGGGGAGGTCAGACCGTCCCGTCTCCAGCATGTGAAACTCCACCGGGATGTCTGTAGAGGGGGGGGGGGGGAGGAGGGGAGGTCAGACCGTGCCCGTCTCCAGCATGTGAAACTCCACCGGGATGTCTGTATAGGGGGGGGGGGGGGGAGGTCAGACCGTGCCCGTCTCCAGCATGTGAAACTCCACCGGGATGTCTGCAGAGGGGGGGGGGGGGGGAGGTCAGACCGTCCCGTCTCCAGCATGTGAAACTCCATCGGGATGTCTGTAGAGGGGGGGGGAGGAGAGGGGAGGTCAGACCGTCCTGTCTCCAGCACGTGAAACTCCACCGGGATGTCTGTAGAGGGGGGGGGGGAAGGTCAGTCCGTCCCGTCTCCAGCATGTGAAACTCCACCGGGATGTCTGTAGAGGGGGGGGGGGGAGGGGAGGTCAGACCGTGCCCGTCTCCAGCATGTGCAACTCCACCGGGATGTCTGTAGAGGGGGGGGGGGGAGAGGTCAGACCGTCCCGTCTCCAGCACGTGAAAACTCCACCGGGATGTCTGTAGGGGGGGTGAGAGGTCAGACCGTGCCCGTCTCCAGCATGTGAAGCTCCACCGGGATGTCTGTAGATGGGGGTGGGGGGGGGGGGGGGGGGAGATGTCAGACCGTGCCCGTCTCCAGCATGTGCAACTCCACCGGGATGTCTGTAGAGGGGGGGGGGGGGGGGGGGAGGTCACGATCACGACCGGGCCGACACGGCACGGCACAAGACTCGCCACACACAACGCAGTGGCCTTGGCTGGAAGTGTATTGCGAAGAAACAACATAACCGAAGTCGCGAGATAAAAGCATGGCCAAGCAGGATAGTGAGTCGACTCCTCCATACAGATGAGTAGCTGTGGAACTGACAAAGTTAGATAGCACCAGTCGGTTACAGGCCAGCTCCACAGCGGTGTCCGACCACTTTCTAGCAGTGGGACTGGGGACTGTCGGTGTAGTATCTCTAACCGGGCAGCTAGTAGCGGGATCGGGGACAGAAGAGGTAGTGTAAGGACAGGATTAGTTCGACAGCAGAACAGTGGCCGTCTCTCAGGGGACCCGAGAGCTGTTACGCCACGGGCGCACACCAGGGAAAAGGCCGATAATTTTTTGTTTGTTATCGCGCACCCAGACAATGCGTCATTGCGACAACAACCAGACCACCAGACAACAAACGCGCCCACACACAGGGTCTCACCTTACCAGGGAGGTATGCAGGACGTATGCAACTCACTATGTTATTCGGCGGAAGACAAATGTGATCAGCCGGATACAAAAACGTGTCAATTTAAAAGTTAGTGCTGCTGGGAAAGTTGGATATGTCCAGAACGAAATTACATTACTTACAAATATTGTAAGTTTACTGTTGTTTGCTCTAATACAACACATATAATTTCCAATGCCACTGAAAGCAATTCCTGGATTACAATATTTCCAAAGATGCTGCCAATAACGAAGCTGGTTATTCCGATAATCCCGCAGAAGGACCATCCATTGGTCCTCATTGGGTTCTGCGGCCGCTCCCCAGTAGGCAGTAATCCTCGCTGGGAATCCCTCGCTCCAGTCGACGATACTGTTGACCCCAGCCCCGTCCACACACCGCCCGTCAGACCGGGCGGGGGCGGCGCCCTCTCGAGGCGTCCCAGGGCGGTATCGGCTCCCGAGACGGCTCCGAACTCCACAGACACGACCAGTCACACGCCTCTCCGTCTGGTATCGACCGGGGACGTCTCAGCCGCCGCCGCTGCCGCCGCCCAGCACCTCGGGCGAGGTCCACACGAGGCCCGCCGGCCGGGCCGCAGCCGGGGAACAAACGGGAGATGATCGGTCGTCAGTCTCACTCCGCCGTTACCGCGCATGTGTTTTACGAGATATGGGCTGGGGATAGCTCACGATCTCCCGACGTGGACAGTCAATGGACCACCTATTTTGCACCTCATCACCAACCCGTCCTCACCCATCACTTGCTTTCCTCACATCACCCAGTCACCGACTCGTCCCCACTTAACCACCCACCCGCCATCACCCTTCACCAACCACCCGTCATCACATATTCACTCACCAATCTCTGCCACGCCACTCACCAGTTGGGGCGTTCCAGGACAGATCGATCAGTGCCTTACACCCACATATTTTTTATTTATTATAAGATTGCGTCTATAGGGTAGTCGTAGGCCCTGAAGACGACTGCGCAAATATTTTGCCTCGCCGAGCAACGGTCACCGAGTTATAGCCTCCGGCAATGTCGAGAGGTCACGCTGCAGGCATTTCTTTGATGGCTCATAACTTGTAGTTCGACTACCGGAAACCTTAAAAGCGATATATCACTGAACTCACAATGATGCAGGGAAACTATTGGCTATCTCAAAAAAAAAAAAAAATTATTTTTTGACCTTTTCTAACGTGACCCAGTCGAAACCTGTATTTTTGACTCAAATCCAAATTGAGTTTGACCAATTACCTTTCGATATAAAAAATAAAAAGGTGGCTATAGCCTATTAAATCTCCTTTTTAGCCTCACAAAAACCCATATAGGTATAATTCCGTACGCACAGAAAACGGAAATTATTTACAAGTTTTATCTAAATTATGACCTTGACCTCGGCTCACAGTCATACACATATTTCTTGCTCAGAATCACCTATCCAATCCAATGGCGTTAACCACGCCTCGATATCTTTACCCAGTCCGGAGATATTAATGGGTAACCTTCGCAGCGCCACCTATACGTTTTTTTTTTCGAGCTGAAAGGGGGCATTTGGCATGTCATGTAATATAGTCACTTTAGTCACTTTTTATGTCGTTTTTTATATCGAAAGGTAAATGAACAAACTTAATTTGGCTTTGAGTAAAAAATATAGGTTTCGACTGGAAAAGTCACGTTAGAAAAGGTCACAAGGTCACAAAATAAAAAAATGAAACAAATGAGATAGCCAAAAGTTTCCCTGCATCATTGAGAGTTCAATGATACATCGCTTTTAATGTTTCCGGTCGTCTAGCTACAAGTTATGGGCCATCAAAGAAAGGCCTGCAGCGTGACCTCTCGACATTGCCGGAGGCTATAACTCGGTGACGCGTTTCTCGGCGAGGCAAAATACTGGCACAGCCGTTTTCAGGGCCTACGACAACCCCATAGACCCAATCTTAGGTTAATCTGAGAGATGAGGGTGTAAAATCGACCCTCCGACTGGTCGATCTGTCCTGGAACGCCCCAGTTGTCACAAACCCACCGGACCCCCCCCCCCCCCCCCCTCCCATCCACAGCTCACCAAGCTGTGCAGCTCCCGCTCGTCGGCCTGCTCGAAGTCGAGGACGTGCCGCACCGACTTGGCCATGCAGATGCGCACGTCGAACGTATCGACGATCGGCTGGCGGAAGTACTCCTCGGCCGCCTGCTCCTGCAGCACCGACAGGTTCACGCCGTGGAAGTTGTTCTGGTACCTGCGGAGGTCGGACGGCCAGTGTTAGGTTCACGCCGTGAAGTTGTTCTGGTACCTGCGGAGGTCGGACGGGTAGTGTTACGTAAACGCCGTGGAAGTTGTTCTGGTACCTGCAGACTGCGGAGGACGGCCAGTGTTGGGGTTACGGTACACATACGCACAGACATTAATGTCGTTTGTTTACAATATGTACCAAACTCATTCCTTTTCGTTTTTTTTTCCTTTTTTTGTAGAACCCGGCATAACATTCCTTCACAATGCGATTATGTCGCCGCTGAACTCCGGACTTGACGAATATGTTCGATCTTTCTGTCTGTTTTGCCCAGGGATGTAGGAACGTCACAACAAAGTGTGTGTGTGGTGTGCGTGTGCGTGTGCGTGTGCGTGTGCGTGTGTGTGTGTGTGTGTGTGTGTGTGTGTGTGTGTGTGTGTGTGTGTGTGTGTGTGTGTGTGTGTGTGTGTGTGTGTGTGTGTGTGTGTGTGTGTGTGTGTGTGTGTGTGTGTGTGTGTGTGTGTGTGTGTGTGTGTGTGTGTGTGTGTGTGTGTGTGTGTGTGTGTGTGTGTGTGTGTGTGTGTGTGTGTGTGTGTGTGTGTGTGTGTGTGTGTGTGTGTGTGTCAGTGAAACTTTGATCTCGTCTTGAGAAACCCAACGCCCTATGCAATATTTCTTTGCATATGTGGGCTCTTCTTCTCGCTCTTGGCGAACCTTTTGCCATAAAACATTTCCTCAACAAGCAAAATACTTATAATACTTAATATTTTAGCAAAAAATGTGACCAAAAAGTGTGTGTGTGTGGGGGGGGGGGGGGGGCATGATGTCCCCTGTCCCCTCCCTGTTAGTAGGGAGACCGGG
>JAXIVJ010004937.1:7500-78225 GCA_036785665.1 Chirona hameri
ATGTGTAAATGCCTCTAAAACAAACTGTACTATCGTTGTATGCTTAACCCGGCATTGACTGGGGTCTCAGCAGAACGCCATTGACGGGGGGGGGGGGGGGGGGGGCGTTGTTAAACGCCCCCTGGTTATCTTCCGAACCAATGATCGCAGCGAGACGCGCAAGGCGGCAATCGAAATCTCTCAATGAAACGAATCTAAAGCATGCTCAAAAATATCAAAGTGAGGTCAAATGTCAGGTCACGGTCAGGTCAAAGGTCAAAATCGGCGTATTTGAGTATATGGACCATACTTTCCATCCAAAGCCTTCGATTGCGACCAGTTTCACCCAAAGTGCTGCCAAAGGTATGATACATATCCCGCATGAGCTAAAGTGAGATTGTTGGGCAAGGTCAGGTCACAAAAGGTTACTATGCTCAAAATATCTACGAAAGTCATGCAACACATGTTGTACGAGTTATTTTCCACGTATAATTCGATAGTGATAGTCATTTTACCACCTGACTTCATTTACGTGAAGTAAATGTCAATTTCAGGTCAAGTTCATGTCACCGAAGGTCAACATGTTAAATTGTTAAATCTAAACAAAAAAGGCACCAGGCTAGACCAGTTTTGTCTCAGAGAAATACAGTGGTGACATTTGTTTGTCTGTATCTAGTCAAAAAAGCAAACAACGCAGTTTCAAAATATAACGTCATAAGTTACACATACTTTAGATGTCATAAGTCAGTCAAAAATGGAGATATCAGTTTGAAATGTGGCATGGTAGTTGCCTATGTATGTTTCTCTGACAGATCTTCCGGTTTTTTGAATATTTTTATTTATTTATTTTGTGATCATTTCCCCCCCCCCACAAAAAAACAACAAGTTTTTTGAGTTTTTTGGGGTCAAAAACTAAACATCGAACATCCGAAATAGCCAGTTTTGCAAGTTCTTCTGGAGCCGTTGCAATTTGTTATCTTTTGGCGTTTTTCGATTGCATTTTTCTTCAAATGTGGCATATGTACGGCTTGGCAAAGTTTAGCTGATTTTGGTGTAAAACTCGTGTGTAGTGACGTCACTAAATTCGCTATAACGAGACAAAAATTAGACGATTTTTTTTTATTTTTGCACACGACGTAAAAATGATTTATAAGAAGATACCCGAAGTTTCACGTTGATAGCCCTATTGGTTTTTCAGCTATTACGAAAATTAATCAGGGGGGGGGGGGCGTTAACCCCCCCCCCACCTGTCAATGGCGGGTTAACCCGCGCACTGCAGGGGGAGGGGGGTTGATTTCCGCCCCCACTCAGGTTTTTCGCAGATAGCGAAAAAACGGCGGATCGCAGCGCCGCCGGGTTTTGGCACACCTGTTAGGACATCAATTGCACACACTTTGCAAAAAAAACATAGCCCCGGGTCATCTCAGGTCAGGTCACCAGACCAGGTCAAGTGACCCCCACCTCCAAAAATGTTTGCAGTTGTGCCAAAGCCAGAATTTCTCACCGATCAGTTTGAAACTTACAGGATGTCATGAGGGCATGCGCACTTACAATTCTTATATCTCGGAATTTTGATATCGGTGACCTAAGGTCAGGTCAATTCCGTAACCTCCCCATAATAAGTAAATGGGGAAATATACAAATGCTTCCTATTTCAAGGATATGCATGATATTAGTCCAATTACTTCTGAATCATGTTATTATAGGATATTCTTGATGATCCAAGTGTAAGTTTTGTTCAGTGACCCCTATGGGATCATTTGAGGTCATGTGAGGTCACCATCACTTTTTTGTCAATAACTCCCGACATAATGCAGATAGATAAGTAAAACAGACAGCAATGTGTTTGTCTCGTCGAGACACGTCTTCCGATATGCAATATACCCTACTTGGGTCACCAATTGACCTTGACCTGAGGTCAAATTTTTAAGTTGACTTAAAAGGTCACCATGTATATCATTCAAAGCGCCTTGGCGAGATAAACAGAATGGTGTGCACAGTTTTTCGTTATCTTTATTACGTAAAAAGTAAATAGCGAAAAACAATTTTCCAAAAAACAACATTTGTTTTCTTTTTTGACCTCTGGAGCCTCAAATATTGACCTGAGATCACATTTGAGGACAACTTGTCGATTCAAAATTTCACTGGCTGGCGTTTGCTTTTCCGTTTGTTTCTAACTAGCATAGTTTTTTTTTTATAGATATATGGGAATTTCTGGAGCGAAGTCCTAAAACAGGAAAAACTGGAAAATTTGACATTTGATGACCTCTGGTGACCTCCATTTTGACCTGACCTAAAAAAATACTGAAATACTTTCGATAGAACTTGTATCAACCTATCAAATACTGTTTTCCGCTTGTCCCTACGTAAATTTCGGCGTTCGGCGCAAACCCCCTGCAGTGCGCGGGTTAATATACCGGAACAACAAATAAATTTGACACCTATCAGGACTGTGTAAGTGATCAAATGTGACCATGATTTTAAAATATGTATTACAAAAAAAAACGGCCAAGTGACCCCGGTCTCCCCTACGCCTATGGTTTTGCCAGCATCATATTACTTTCGGACTCGTATCTGCTGCCACGTTAGTTAGATGGGCTGAGCAGAGCAAAACAACAGTGCACCAGTGCAAACGGCCGACCCGCCAGGTTGGCTGGCGAGTCGGCCGAGCACGGGCATTGGCACAGAAACGGCACGTCAGCGAAAATTAGCACACCAACTATGCGCATATCTATGCCATTTTTCACACCAATAAAACGTCATGCCGCCTCATATGCATTCAAAAGGCCGCACAGTTAAGCGTCAGACTCGGGTTCAACATCCACCGTGTGCCAAACCCATAGATTCTTCTCACCAGAAGTGGACGCCATGTGACCCCACAGCTGCAGTTGCGGCGCACTAGGCGCCAATTTGCATCATCACCACCATACTCACCAGAAGCTGGACTTTCCAAACTGCTCCATGAAGAGGGCCTCGTCCTGGAAGGGAGCGATGTGCAGGTCTCCCCGGCTCGGGAACATTTTACCTGCGCAAAACATAACCAGTTACTTCATACATCGGGCATAGGAGCACAATACTCCACGCTCCACGGCGACATTGTTTGTGACTGGAGAGAGGACCCATCTCCTCTTCCCTGGAACAGCATGTCACGGTCTTCCACGAACGTTACCGAGACAGACAGACCCACTGCGATCGGTGGCCGATAGCCGGCCAAACACGGGGCCGCAGCGATGCAAGGAATGTCTGCCGCGACCGTCGGCTGCTGGACCGTAATGTTTGGCTCGTCCGCCCGTCATTGGTGCTTTACGACAACGCGACCGCAATGGCCATAGTAATCAGGAATGCTCGCTCTGCTCCGAGGTAAAATGGCGGCCAGACCACAGCTTAACCCTATTCCCTGCGGGGGGGGGGCAGATTATGCCCCTCCCGGTGGTTTTTCACTTGCCGCTTCTAAACCGTTAGACCTAGCGTCCTGAAACGTTGTGACTTTTCCCAAAATTGAATGGAGTGTGTAGTCAAAATTTTGAAAAAATCGGTCCAGCAGAGGCGGTTCCAGGCTCCTGTTTTGGGGAGGGTGTTACAAATGCGGTTTTGCGGCGCATACTTCCTTCGTGGTTTGCAGTGCAATAAATGCGTCAGAACAATTTCAATGCAATATGTATCATAGATACTGGGATTGTACATATTTTGGGGCAGAGGCGCACTCAGGATAAAAAAAAATGGGAGGCGATACACACCCTCAAATTAGGTCCAACTTCAAATTAGTAAGATGCTAAAAGCGTTACGCGCATGGTGCCCCCATGTTTTTTTTTCTGGATCCGCCTATGCGCAATATATTAAATGCAAGCAATTACAGCATATAATGCCCACATGTGACGTTTATGTCGTCCCAAACAATCACGAACAGCACATATTTTTTTCCTCAGAAAATCCCTCCATTTTACATTCCCTGAATACGCCTATTATTTTTTTCTTTTGATATATTAAAGACCAGTACATTTCAAGCTCAAAAACTTTTAGGGCATGCAAATCGGTCGAGCCACATGGCCGCAATGACCTTTCAAAAAACACCCAAAATTTGCGTATCTCCCCCCATTTTTGAACGAAACAAAAATTTCGGGATCTAAGAAGAGACATCTGGTCATGACGAATCGTATGGCGTTTTCCCATCGAAATCTACCGAGTGGTTCTCGAGATCTCTGGGGGGGGGGGGGCAGAATCTGCCCCCCGCAGGTTAACGTAATTCTGGCCGCCCGCAGGGAATAGGGTTAAACAGGGATCCGTCGGGGAGTCGAGCTCCGATCCCTAACCCCAATATACCACACAGAACATGAAATGATTGTACTCATGTGACGCCTTACTGTCACATATTTGGACCATATTAGGAGGATCGTAACATTCGGAAGACACCCTAGGAGCACTTGGAGGACATCATCATACAACTTGTAGGACACAAGGCAATACCACTGGGAGTCTGCGGCAGAATCTTCCGCGGGATGCAGCGTAGCTGGCCGGTCCGGTCGTCTAGACGTTAACAACAGCCGGGGAGTCATTGCATTACGCCCGGTGTAACGGTGTAACTACCGCCGGGCCGGACGGCACTGAAGCCACAGCGGCACTGAAGCCATACCCACAGCGGCACTGAAGCCACACCCACAGCGGCACTGAAGCCACACCCACAGCGGCACTGAAGCCACACCCACAGCGGCACTGAAGCCACACCCACAGCGGCACTGAAGCCACAGCGGCACTGAAGCCACACCCGCAGCGGCACTGAAGCCACACCCACAGCGGCACTGAAGCCGCAGCGGCACTGAAGCCACACCCGCAGCGGCACTGAAGCCACACCCACAACGGCACTGAAGCCACACCCGCAGCGGCACTGGAGCCATACCCACAGCGGCACTGAAGCCACACCCGCAGCGGCACTGGAGCCATACCCACAGCGGCACTGGAGCCATACACACAGCGGCACTGGAGCCATACCCACACACCCACAGCGGCACTGGAGCCACACCCACAGCGGCACTGGAGCCATACACACAGCGACACTGGAGCCACACCCACAGCGGCACTGGAGCCACACCCACAGGGGCACTGGAGCCATACCCACACACCCACAGCGGCACTGGAGCCACACCCACAGCGGCACTGGAGCCATACACACAGCGGCACTGGAGCCACACCCACAGCGGCACTGGAGCCACACCCACAGCGGTACTGAAGCCACACCCACAGCGGCACTGGAGCCATACCCACACCCACAGCGGCACTGGAGCCACACTCACAGCGGCACTGGAGCCATACACACAGCGGCACTGGAGCCACACCCACAGCGGCACTGGAGCCACACCCACAGCGGCACTGAAGCCACACCCACAGCGGCACTGAAGCCACACCCACAGCGGCACTGGAGCCATACACACAGCGGCACTGGAGCCATACACACAGCGGCACTGGAGCCATACCCACAGCGGCACTGGAGCCATACCCACAGCGGCACTGAAGCCACACCCACAGCGGCACTGGAGCCATACACACAGCGGCACTGGAGCCACACCCACAGCGGCACTGGAGCCATACCCACAGCGGCACTGGAGCCATACCCACAGCGGCACTGGAGCCATACCCACAGCGGCACTGAAGCCACACCCACAGCGGCACTGGAGCCATACACACAGCGGCACTGAAGCCACACCCACAGCGGCACTGGAGCCATACCCACAGCGGCACTGAAGCCACACCCACAGCGGCACTGGAGCCACACCCACAGCGGCACTGGAGCCATACCCACAGCGGCACTGGAGCCATACCCCCAGCGGCACTGGAGCCATACCCACACACCCACAGCGGCACTGAAGCCACACCCACAGCGGCACTGAAGCCATACCCACAGCGGCACTGGAGCCACACCCACAGCGGCACTGGAGCCACACCCACAGCGGCACTGGAGCCACACCCACAGCGGCACTGGAGCCATACCCACAGCGGCACTGAAGCCATACCCACGGCGGCACTGGAGCCATACCCACGGCGGCACTGGAGCCATACACACAGCGGCACTGAAGCCACACCCACAGCGGTACTGGAGCCATACCCACAGCGGCACTGGAGCCATACCCACAGCGGCACTGGAGCCATACCCACAGCGGCACTGAAGCCACACCCACAGCGGCACTGGAGCCACAGCGGCACTGGAGCCATACCCACAGCGGCACTGAAGCCACACCCACAGCGGCACTGGAGCCATACACACAGCGGCACTGGAGCCATACCCACAGCGGCACTGAAGCCACACCCACAGCGGCACTGAAGCCATACCCACAGCGGCACTGGAGCCATACCCACAGCGGCACTGAAGCCACACCCACAGCGGCACTGGAGCCATACACACAGCGGCACTGGAGCCATACCCACAGCGGCACTGGAGCCACACCCACAGCGGCACTGGAGCCATACCCACAGCGGCACTGGAGTCATACCCACAGCGGCACTGAAGCCACACCCACAGCGGCACTGGAGCCATACCCACAGCGGCACTGGAGCCATACCCACAGCGGCACTGGAGCCATACCCACAGCGGCACTGAAGCCACACCCACAGCGGCACTGGAGCCACAGCGGCACTGGAGCCACAGCGGCACTGGAGCCATACCCACAGCGGCACTGAAGCCACACCCACAGCGGCACTGGAGCCATACCCACAGCGGCACTGAAGCCACACCCACAGCGGCACTGGAGCCATACCCACAGCGGCACTGGAGCCATACCCACAGCGGCACTGGAGCCATACCCACAGCGGCACTGGAGCCATACCCACAGCGGCACTGAAGCCACATCCACAGCGGCACTGGAGCCACACCCACAGCGGCACTGGAGCCATACCCACAGCGGCACTGGAGCCATACCCACAGCGGCACTGGAGCCATACCCACAGCGGCACTGGAGCCATACCCACAGCGGCACTGAAGTCACACCCACAGCGGCACTGGAGCCATACCCACAGCGGCACTGGAGCGATACCCACAGCGGCACTGGAGCCATACCCACAGCGGCACTGAAGCCACACCCACAGCGGCACTGGAGCCATACACACAGCGGCACTGGAGCCATACCCACAGCGGCACTGGAACCATACCCACAGCGGCACTGAAGCCACACCCACAGCGGCACTGGAACCATACCCACAGCGGCACTGGAGCCATACCCACAGCGGCACTGGAGCCATACCCACAGCGGCACTGAAGCCACACCCACAGCGGCACTGAAGCCACACCCACAGCGGCACTGAAGCCACACCCACAGCGGCACTGGAGCCATACACACAGCGGCACTGGAGCCATACCCACAGCGGCACTGGAGCCACACCCACAGTGGCACTGGAGCCACACCCACAGCGGCACTGGAGCCATACCCACAGCGGCACTGGAGCCACACCCACAGCGGCACTGGAGCCATACCCACAGCGGCACTGAAGCCACACCCACAGCGGCACTGGAGCCATACCCACAGCGGCACTGAAGCCACACCCACAGCGGCACTGGAGCCATACCCACAGCGGCACCGGAGCCATACCCACAGCGGCACTGGAGCCATACCCACAGCGGCACTGGAGCCATACCCACACACCCACAGCGGCACTGGAGCCACACCCACAGCGGCACTGGAGCCATACCCACAGCGGCACTGAAGCCACACCCACAGCGGCACTGGAGCCATACCCACAGCGGCACCGGAGCCATACCCACAGCGGCACTGGAGCCATACCCACAGCGGCACTGGAGCCATACCCACACACCCACAGCGGCACTGGAGCCATACCCACAGCGGCACTGGAGCCATACCCACGGTGGCACTGGAGCCATACCCACAGCGGCACTACATACAGACACAGAAACAAACATAACTGGGAAGCCGCTGTTTTAGCGCTGATGTGTCTCGGCACTGTCACAACAGTCATCGGCCTTGTGTCTGCACTCCCGCGGAGAAAAACAACTTGGTACGCGGTAGCACGTTTCGTTTTAGTTTGTATATTTAGGTTCTGTTTTTCAGTTTCTGATATGGGTATACTTGACGCTCAGAGGTTTTCATCGTGACAGCAAAACAAAGGAAGTAAATAGGTCTCAAAGGTCGCCAAGACAGCTAGTTAGCCCTTTCTACGAGTGCTTTATTACGAGCGAACGCGAAGCGCTCGCTCGTCTTTCCGTGGTACATGGAAAAAATCTGAATATGAGCGGCCCGGCCCGACCCGACCCGGCCCGTGGCGACGCTTTTGGGAAGCTAATATCCCTGCAACCGCACGCCCGATTGACAAACTTTTTTTTTGCTGAGCAGCCCCATCCAACCTACCCTGAGACCAATGCCGACTCACGTGGGTGACTACCACTGCGCGTGCCGCGTGAGGGGTGTTGGAAGGCGTTTCCTCGCAATAACTCCGCAACGGCTGAGCCGATTGTGTTCAAATTTGGTGTGTAGTTAGAGACCCCTCAGCCGCCACTTTCCCACAAGTTAGTGGCCTCTGCCTCTGCACGTGCGCACGTGCGCACCCCTATTATATATCGCAGGAATGGCTGAGCCGATTGTGTTCAAATTTGGTGCGTGGTTAGGGACCTCTCAGCCGCCACTTTCCCACAAGTCAGGGATGGGGTGCCTCTGCACGTGCGCACGTGCACACCCCTATTATATATCGCAGGAATGGCTGAGCCGATTGTGTTCAAATTTTGTGCGTGGTTAGGGACCTCTCAGCCGCCACTTTCCCACAAGTCAGGGGTGGGGTGCTTCTGCACGTGCGCACCCTTTTTGTATCTCAAACTACTTGCCCAGTGGAGTTGAAATTCACCATACACTTTCTTCGCGCTCGCTCGTTCAGCGCCAACTTCGGCGTCTTACTGGTTTGATAACAGCAGGAATAAAGAATAGAAAGCAAATGTGTAATGTAATAGGCATTCACCAGTTGTAACCATCGGCCTCTGCCGTTTCGCTACATCACGCATTATGCTTAACGCAGTAACGAAGTACGCCTAACGCTACACTTCAAACAGCTACTGAGCTCCCCCACAGAGCCGCAGGCAAACTCGACACGTCCTAACACTGCACCTGCAGTACCGCCGCTGACCACGGGCCATTTGCATGCCACCGGGTCCTCCGTGCCTTTATGTCCGTCCGTGTACAGGCATGCCACTGTCCCCAACACGCGATAGGGTCGTTTGCTAAGCAATGACCCGGCACAGGGTCGCTGAACGCGACACGTTCGGCCCACCTGCGCCACCAATCGATCACAGAGTGTCGTAACGCGCGCGGCCCGCTCTGGACGCCGACATATGTAACGGGGCTGAGCGAAGCAACACGGCGACGGAAACATTTCAATAAAACGACGCGGAAAATCGTCGTTTCTGTTTCCGTTTAGGCGTGCTCTGTAAAAGGTGCTGCTGTATGAGTTTCACCACAAGATCCATGAATGTAGCAATCTGCCAGGTCCGGTTGCCACCGGGCGTTGCAGTCTCAACAGGTGCCAGTCGCCGGACTGAGATACAGATCAGATCCACAGATCAGACTGCTGCTGGTGATCTGCGTACAACGCTCATTATATGGACTCCGTCTGATCAGGCCCCAGGCCGCTAAGTGCGATCCCCACATAGACGCTCCAGCCTACCAGCCTATGCAGAGAGGGATAAACAAATCGTTCAAAATAATGGAGTAAAAAAATCCTGACAAGGAATCCGGCTAGAGGCAGACGAGACTTCACACCGACGGATACAACACCCGTGGCTCGTTGTATACCACAACACACTTCGGCTTCGCACCACCCCAGTGTTTCTTTCTACAGTAAGATACCCTGAGAGTTACCTTGCCCCAGCAGACGGTCAGTGAGATAAGTCAGACAGCGGCACCTACCTCCTGGTTTGAGCCACTTCTTCCCGTGCAGGTACGTTTCCAGCATGCGCTCGTTGTAGAGCATGTAGCCCATGGGCTCCGAGATGATCATGTCCACCTTCTCGGGCAGCTCGATCTCCTCGATCTTGCCAGAGATCACGCGGATCACGTGCTGCAGGTTGTTCGACTCGACCAATCTCTGCCGGGGGAGAGGTCAGACCAGTGAGACGATGGTCAGGTGGTGGGGGAGGAGTGAGTTACCAGTCCGGGCGGGGGGGGGGGGGGGAGCTCAGTGCGAGGACAGTCATGTGCTGAAGGCTGTTGGAATCCACCAGTCTATCCCGGGGGAGGGTTCAGTTCAGTGCCCAGAAAATGGGATAGAACATGTGAGAAGGGCCAGAAATTGTCAGGCTTAGTCCCAATCTCGGCTGTTGTGAGTGTTGTTTACCGTGTCGGGTGGTATGGTATGGGTGCTGACTGTACTGAGTCGATGACGAGGTTTGGGGCACGGTCACGCGACGGCCGTCACATCATGTACGGTACGGATCGTCTGCAGCCAGCCATAACAGCCGGCCCGCCCCGACCACGTGGCCGGGTGCACCGGCACCGGCAGCCTGCCCGGCACATCAACATTCCACACCCGGCACGGGCGGCCAGAAGCAGGTCAGCGGGCAGCGCGATAACAGGGGGACACAAATCCAACCAACTACGGCACTGGGAGAGGCTCCTGCCCGGCAAGTGGCAAACAAGGTGGCGTCGCTCACAACGAACGGAAAGGAAGACGGCGAAAGTACGCGCAATAAGTCATCTGAGATGGGGAGGGGGAAGGCAGAGACGCCACTTACCTCGGCGTGCCCCGCCATGCAGCTGACTGGCCTCCACGGCGAACACCTGAGAAGGTGGAGAGACTACTCACCTGGGAAGGTGGAGATACTACTCATCTGGGAAGGTGGAGAGACTACTCATCTGGGAAGGTGAAGAGACTACTCATCTGGGAAGGTGGAGAGACTACTCACCTGAGAAGGTGGAGAGACTACTCACCTGGGAAGGTGGAGATACTACTCATCTGGGAAGGTGGAGAGACTACTCATCTGGGAAGGTGAAGAGACTACTCATCTGGGAAGGTGGAGAGACTATTCAACTGGGAAGGTGGAGACTACTCACCTGGGAAGGTGGAGACTACTCACCTGGGAAGGTGGAGACTACTCACCTGGGAAGGTGGAGATACTACTCACCTGGGAAGGTGGAGAGACTACTCACCTGAGAAGGTGGAGATACTACTCACCTGGGAAGGTGGAGAGACTACTCACCTGAGAAGGTGGAGAGACTACTCATCTGGGAAGGTGGAGAGACTACTCATCTGGGAAGGTGGAGAGACTACTCATCTGGGAAGGTGGAGAGACTACTCACCTGGGAAGGTGGAGACTACTCATCTGGGAAGGTGGAGAGACTACTCACCTGGGAAGAGAGAGGAGGAGAGACTCTACTTACCGTAGCGTGCTCCGCCATGGAGCTGGCTTCTACTGCGTACACCTTCCTGGCTCCGGCCTGAGCGGCGAAGAAGGAAAGGATGCCTGAACCGGCTCCCACGTCCAATACCACCTGGAGACCAGGGCAGAACCAACGTCCAGTCAGTACATAACCAAAGTCCAGTCAGTACAGAACCAAGGTCCAGTCAGTACAGAACCAAGGTCGTCAGTACAGAACCAAGGTCCAGTCAGTACAGAACCAAGGTCCAGTCAGTACAGAGCCAAGGTCCAGTCAGTACAGAACCAAGGTCCAGTCAGTACAGAACCAAGGTCCAGTCAGTACAGAACCAAGGTCCAGTCAGTACAGAACCAAGGTCCAGTCAGTACAGAACCAAGGTCCAGTCAGTACAGAACCAAGGTCCAGTCAGTACAGAACCAAAGTCCAGTCAGTACAGAACCAAGGTCCAGTCAGTACAGAACCAAGGTCCAGTCAGTACAGAACCAAGGTCCAGTCAGTACAGAACCAAGGTCCAGTCAGTACAGAACCAAGGTCCAGTCAGTACAGAACCAAGGTCCAGTCAGTACAGAACCAAGGTCCAGTCAGTACAGAACCAAGGTCCGGTCATCACAGAACCAACGTATGGTCAGTAAGGAACCAGCGTTCGGTTAGTGCAGAACCAACGTTCTGGCAGTACGGAACCAAGGTCTAGTCAGTACAGAGCCAACGTTCTTACTGGATGTTGAGGGTGGCACCCACGTCCAGGAAATGTCAGAAGCTCAATGCAATGCAGGTCACCGCAATGCAACATCCGCAGGTCAAAAGTCACAGGGAAGTCGTTTCCTCGTTTCATTCAAGGCGGTTACAGCTATGACCTTTCCAATATGACCGTCCAATTTCAGGCCGACCGACAGAAAGTCGCTGACGCAGCAATCCCCAGTGAACCGCATGTTCCATGTTCTACAGATGTGTTATTTCAGTCCCTGGGTGAACAAAGGCCGAGGCAAAACGATGCTCCCCACTCCCTGCCCCACCCCGCTCCAACCCATTGGCTATCTGCCAGCCGCTCCCACAGTACAGCAGCCATACAGCATACAGCGTCAGCACTGAACACCGCAGCGGATCGGCGTCGGGGTTATGGTCGTCTACTGCCGTCCGCCGCGTCCGAACGGCACACGACTGACGGACTGACGGACAGGCCGGGGGACCGATGGACAGGCCGACGGACCGGAGGGAGGGAGGGACCCGAGCTAGGGCGGGACCCGAGATATACCCAAAGGGAGACAAGTGGGTTACCTTGCCGAGGAAGTCTGCGCCGTTTGAGAGGATGGCGCGCTGGTAGGTGCCTGTCCGGATGTAGTCCTGCATCATGTTCTGCTGCTGCGACAGGTAGCTGTAGAACTGGCAATAGAGAGGGGAGGGGCACACGGTTAGCGGCAGCAGAAAGTGTAGGTAGGTCACATCATGGGACACATCGTCACTTGGTGGTAGTGAGAATCATGTCGTTCTGGGGTTGTATGGCGCCGCAACTGCGCGGTAATATATGACCCACTATATTTATTTACGGCCGTGATTTGAGACTGATTGACATGTTGATATCTAAAATGCATAAACACACCACATGAGTGTCTGCTGGACGCCGAGTGGCGAGTAGGTATCCCGTACTACTAACGTCCGATAATTGTGGGGTCAGCAGAGCAGTTTAATGAACCGCATGCCGATTGCCACTCAGCACAACCGAAACCGCCCAATTCAAAACATAGCCAACCATGTCTGCTATTCAGCCACACAAGCCGTCTGCTGGTAACCGAATAGTTTCCGCAAGACGGCCAAACTGTTTACATAAGACCCCACACACGCCTACGTAATATCTTCCCGAGTGCCGTCACCAAAACAGACCACACCGCCGAGAGAGGCTGGCAGCTGTACGGAGCGGGGACGGGTTACAGCCTCCAGGCACAACAGTATACAGGCCGGGTCAGTCTCCTGGCAGAACACAATACACTGGCCGGCGAGGGACCCGGGTCAATCTCAAGGCCGTCCACCCGCTCGAACGGCGGGCCAGAGCGGAGGCTCCGTGATAAACTCACGTTAACAGCGTAGGCCTCTGGCGGTCCGGTTCGGATTTCCCAGACCGGGCCTTTCCAGCGGTTAGCGATGAACAAATTTGGCCATAAGACATAAGTGATGAATAGCAATGACCGGCGAATTGCAAACCAGCATGTTTGAGCGCGCTTCAGCGAGGGAAAACTTGTTTTTAACCTCCCAGTGTTCGCCGAGGTGTCACAAAATCGTGTCATTTTCAATACATTCACCCGAGGCTGAAACTCAAGTGCTAAAATTAAACAAAAGCAACACATTGATACCAAAGAGATGGTTCCAACTTCTCGTATTCGATAAGTGAATAAGGGAAAATGTCTACTCATGTTCGTCGCGCATTCTGGCCCAAAACGTGTCGATTGCCAATGAAAGCGTTGTTAATGTAAACATCCGGGCCAGTAAGCTAACAGGCGCAAGGGTTTCCATAAATTGTTACCACGATCGTCACACTCGATGAATTTGGCGAAGTAGGTCGACATTGCATGATACAGAACCAGTAAAACGCCCTTATTGGATCGGGAACCGAGCGGGATATTCTTAAGCGTCATTGCCTAATGTGAAAGAGCACTCAAAGCTTTGCTTTCAGTTGAGCAAGTCATGCCAGGAACGGCGACACGTCCGGTAGCCAGCCTTCGCCGGCCACAGGTGGTCACGTGATTGGGCGGGTCACCAACTGAGTCACGTGATTGGGCGGGTCACCCAACTGAGTCACGTGATTGGGCGGGTCACCCAACTGAGTCACGTGATTGGGCGGGTCACCCAACTGAGTCACATGACCCAACTGAGTCACATGATTGGGCGGGTCACCCAACTGAGTCACGTGATTGGGCGGGTCACCCAACTGAGTCCAGCGATTGGGGTGGTCACCCAACTGAGTCCAGCGATTGGGCGGGTCACCCAACTGAGTCACGTGATTGGGCGGGTCACCCAACTGAGTCACGTGATTGGGCGGGTCACCCAACTGAGTCCAGCGATTGGGGTGGTCACCCAACTGAGTCCAGCGATTGGGCGGGTCACCCAACTGAGTCCAGCGATTGGGCGGGTCACTCAACTGAGTCCAGCGATTGGTCGGGTCACCCAACTGAGTCCAGCGATTGGGCGGGTCACCCAACTGAGTCACGTGATTGGGCGGGTCACTCAACTGAGTCCAGCGATTGGGCGGGTCACCCAACTGAGTCCAGCGATTGGGCGGGTCACCCAACTGAGTCACGTGATTGGGCGGGTCACCCAACTGAGTCCTCCAGCACAGTGCCAAATGACACAACATATTTGAGGAACCTGGCAGCTTCCTAGTAGGATATGTGGTTTGTAAGGATATATGGAAAAAGTAGTTATTTATATCTCATACAGCCTTACCTGAAAGTACTGAGTGGCTGAAGCTTCTTCTGTTCTTTCGGAGAACACTGATACTGCCTGGCCATCTTTGAACTTTTGCATGTACTGGTGGAACCGCTGACAGTCTGCAAAGAAGACAGATATGTTAACAAGTCTGCAAAGAAGACAGATGTGTTAACAAGTCAGCAAAGAAGACAGATGTGTTAACAAGTCCACAAAGAAGACAGATGTGTTAACAAGCGAAGGGCCTTACCGAGGACAAGCACACACTGCGTAAGCACATGCGCAGAACATAACACAACTTCATATTGGAAAATAGCAGCCTGATCATACATATATTGGGATTTTAAACTTATCTGGCATGCACTTTCAACTGCCTAAGCAATGCAACATACCTGGTGTGCTGGAGAACACTATGAGGAATGCATCACTGCTGAGGGAGAACATGTAGGACGTTCTGCCGACCTTGCAGAAGTCTGTTGTTCGTGAGATGGGGAACTCAAGACGCAGCTTACCATCTGAAAAGAGCCCAGGGGAAGTCAGTACTTGCACTGACACACTTATGTTCTATAATTACCTCGCCGTAGTTTCTCACCGTGTAGCCATCTTTAACTTGACCCGACCCGACCGTAACGCTTTTCGGAAGTGTATTACTACGCAACCATTCAACCGATCATGTTCGGGGTTTTACCATTGGATAGGTCCACCGAATCAATTTTGTTTTTAGAGTATAATGCGTTATGATAGGTGGTATTACAAAGCGTGGTACGCGCAAAAGTGGGGCATGTCATTTTTTTTAAATGAAAATCGTGTCAGATGAGAATAGTCATCAAACTGCACCAAAACTTGGCATACATTGAGTGCCAGTGATACCCAATGTGATGTGCAGTTAATTTGAGCTTCAGACTTCAGCGCACGTGAGCACGCACAAGGAATAAGGGTGCCCGGTCACAATAAGGGTGCCCGGTCACACCCCCTATGATGTATCTCATAAACTATTGGACCGAAGAAGGTGAAATTTGGTGTGCTGCTTCCAATTAACATACTAGCAATATTCCACATGATGAATCAGAAGTCTCATGACACGTGTGCACTGCGCACGTGTGGAACCCTATTGTATATCGCCGAAACTACTGGGCCTATGCAAGCCTATGGAGCTGAAATTGTACATGCAGATTAGGGTATGCCTACCAGTAAGACGCCTTAATCGGCGAAGGACGAGCGAGCCCGTAGAAACAAATTTCAGCTTAGGTATTCGTTCCAGCCGTTTCTGAGTTACGGAACAGGGGTGTGCACGTGCGCACGTGCAGTGTGACCCAGAGTGACTTGCGTGACATTGCCAGTGTTGTGGTCTCACACCACACAAAACAATTTCAGCTTAATCGGTCCAGCCGTTTCTCAGCTGTAGCAGGAACAACGTTTTCTGACACCCACCCCTGACGCGGCACGTGCCACGCCCCATGCTGACCCCTCACGTGAGACGTAACATGTCAATAACATAATTGATTGAATGGGGCAATCAGATGGCGAAGACCGCTTGTCAATCGGCTGCGGGATTCCAAAGATATACACTTCTGAAAAGCGCTACGGTCGGTTCGGCCGCTTGTGATAAAAAATCCTTATTCAGTGAGGACTCGCGAGCGCTTCGCGCTCGCTCGTAATAAGCTGCTTTACACGTGTTGGAGCGTATGCCAATATGCACGTGCGCAACCTTACTTCATATCTAGGAAACTACTTAACCTAAGATACAAATTTGCATGCATCCTAAGAAACAACTGTTAGTAGTTGTGCATATTGCAGAACTCCAATCACTATACATGTGCACACATGCGGGCCCCTATTTTGTACCTCCCAAACTATTGGGGCTATCAAGTTGAAATTTTGCATACAGACCAGTGAGATACAGTGTGTGGATACCAGCTGTTTTACACATGACAGGTCGTGTGTCAATATGCACGTGCAGTGTGCACCACTGTATTTCATATCTCGGAACTACAACTGCACTAACCGATATTAATTTGTGCATGCATCTTGGGAATTACTTAGTTGTTTTGCGCATAGTGGAACTCAAGTCATTATGCACGTGTGCACGTGCGAACCACTACTTATATCTCAGGCTCCGGGCTTATGTGAAAGCGCCCGCTCGGCCATTGTTGAAATAGGAGTTTTACTGGTTCTATAACATGCTCTATAAGGAATCACCAAGAGTGTTTATTTTATGTCAAGATCTTCTTGTAAAAAAATATTGTAATTGTTTTAAAATCAATTAAGGGTGAAATTCCAGCATTTATTTCATCATCATGAGTAGCATATGGATATAGCATATGGATAACAGAAAGGGAAGTGACCTTTAAATTATAGGGTAGGGTAAATGTCTGTAAAGCAGACACCTCATAACACCAGACTTTTGTGCTATTGGAGTTCTTAAGTGCATTAGTGTCATCTATATCCCCAATAATATGGAATTGTGGAATGTGGTGGCTCAACATGTTAAGCATTATGGTTGTTTACCCTTGTCTGTTTGTGTATTGTGGTTTTAAGGTGTGCCGACTCCTCGCATCAATTTGCACCCAGGTTATTTACCCTAGTTTACATCAACTAATTGTATGCACTATGAGTCTTTTAGACCAACATACTGTATTTGGAACATCCATAGTAGAGGTGCAGAAAATCCTAAATCTTTGGTCACAGCCCCAGTCACGGCCACAGCATGAGCTGCCAAGTCACAGCTTTAGTCACAGCGCTGCAATGCTAACCCTATTGGCGCTGGCCTGGCCAGTCACAGCTTCAGTCACGGCTGTGACCAGTTCTGGTCCCAGCGCTGGGACGCTGGGACCAGAATCTTGCATCTCTAATCCATAGTACACCCGTGGTATTTCAGAGCGTGGTATATATAAAGAACATATGCTTGTAAAACCATTAATAACATACATTCTGTAACCCAAACTGCAAAGTATGACATTTTCGACGAGATCTCGTTGGTGCGGGCATGTCCTGGCTGGTGCGGATTCGGTGCGGATTCGGTGCGGACTTGGTACGGTGCAGTGCGGACTTGTAAATGGTGTGGTACTAATGCTGTGCTGCGGACAACAGTCGGCACTGCCCGGCACAATAATAAACAACAATCGCAAAACACAGCATTACTATTGGCATTACTGTCACATAGCTGACTCAAATTCCCGCTAAAATTCAGAGGTTTGTGAGAAAAACTAATTTCTAGATATTTGTTTACGAAAATTTCCCTACAGATGGGAAGAAGTAGTGGTTTTACGTAAGCCTCTAAAATATCCTCTAAAAAAAACTCGGGTTTCATGACCAGATTTCATGGTTTCATGATTTGGCAAATGATGATCCAAAATACAAATTGGCGGTAACCAGTACAAATTTTCACGGTCGCTTATGGGAGAGACGTTTTGTGTTCATGTATCCCGCGTGGATAGTGTGAAAGTGAGTAGATCTGTGACAAATCTCGTGTAGCGCATTCTCTACGTGATTACCGAACGGACGCAAGGTCTTCCGTCAACTAGGGGGAGAAATATACATAGGAGCGGCCCGGCCATAGGCATGGTTTTCAAAGGCTTATTTCTCCGCAACTACTCGGTTGATGTAGCTGAAAATTTGCACTAAAAAATGTTCATATGGTAAAAATGTATGACATTTGTGAAATCCTGCGTTGTCGGGTTTAGGAGCAACGCACGACGACCCACAACCATGTCTTTCCTATGGTGGCCACGACCCACAACCATGTCTCCCTGTGGTGGCTCCACGACCCACAACCATGTCTCCCTGTGGTGGCCAGGACCCACAACCATGTCTCCCTGTGGTGGCCACGATCCACAACCATGTCTTTCCTATGGTGGCCACGACCCACAACCATGTCTCCCTGTGGTGGCCACGACCCACAACCATGTCTCCCTGTGGTGGCCACGATCCACAACCATGTCTCCCTGTGGTGGCCACGATCCACAACCATGTCTACCTGTGGTGGCCACGACCCACAACCATGTCTCCCTGTGGTGGCCAGGACCCACAACCATGTCTCCCTGTGGTGGCCACGACCCACAACCATGTCTCCCTGTGGTGGCCACGACCCACAACCATGTCTCCCTGTGGTGGCCACGACCCACAACCATGTCTCCCTGTGGTGGCCACGACCCACAACCATGTCTCCCTGTGGTGGCCACGACCCACAACCATGTCTCCCTGTGGTGGCCACGACCCACAACCATGTCTCCCTGTGGTGGCTCCACGACCCACAACCATGTCTCCCTGTGGTGGCTCCACGACCCACAACCATGTCTCCCTGTGGTGGCTCCACGACCCACAACCATGTCTCCCTGTGGTGGCCACGACCCACAACCATGTCTCCATGTGGTGGCCACGACCCACAACCATGTCTCCCTGTGGTGGCCACGATCCACAACCATGTCTCCCTGTGGTGGCCACGACCCACAACCATGTCTCCCTGTGGTGGCCACGACCCACAACCATGTCTCCCTGTGGTGGCCACGACCCACAACCATGTCTCCCTGTGGTGGCTCCACGATCCACAACCATGTCTCCCTGTGGTGGCCACGACCCACAACCATGTCTCCCTGTGGTGGCCACGATCCACAACCATGTCTCCCTGTGGTGGCCACGATCCACAACCATGTCTCCCTGTGGTGGCCACGACCCACAACCATGTCTCCCTGTGGTGGCTCCACGATCCACAACCATGTCTCCCTGTGGTGGCCACGATCCACAACCATGTCTCCCTGTGGTGGCTCCACGACCCACAACCATGTCTCCCTGTGGTGGCCACGATCCACAACCATGTCTCCCTGTGGTGGCCACGACCCACAACCATGTCTCCCTGTGGTGGCCACGACCCACAACCATGTCTCCCTGTGGTGGCTCCACGATCCACAACCATGTCTCCCTGTGGTGGCTCCACGATCCACAACCATGTCTCCCTGTGGTGGCCACGACCCACAACCATGTCTCCCTGTAGTGACCACGACCCACAACCATGTCTCCCTGTGGTGGCCACGACCCACAACCATGTCTCCCTGTGGTGGCCACGACCCACAACCATGTCTCCCTGTGGTGGCCACGACCCACAACCATGTCTCCCTGTGGTGGTCACGACCCACAACCATGTCTCCCTGTGGTGGCTCCACGACCCACAACCATGTCTCCCTGTGGTGGCCACGACCCACAACCATGTCTCCCTGTGGTGGCCGACGACCCACAACCATGTCTCCCTGTGGTGGCCACGACCCACAACCATGTCTCCCTGTGGTGGCCACGACCCACAACCATGTCTCCCTGTGGTGGCCACGACCCACAACCATGTCTCCCTGTGGTGGCTCCACGACCCACAACCATGTCTCCCTGTGGTGGCTCCACGACCCACAACCATGTCTCCCTGTGGTGGCCACGACCCACAACCATGTCTCCCTGTGGTGGCTCCACGACCCACAACCATGTCTCCCTGTGGTGGCTCCACGACCCACAACCATGTCTCCCTGTGGTGGCTCCACGACCCACAACCATGTCTCCCTGTGGTGACCACGACCCACAACCATGTCTCCCTGTGGTGGCCACGACCCACAACCATGTCTCCCTGTGGTGGCCACGACCCACAACCATGTCTTTCCTATGGTGGCTCCACGACCCACAACCATGTCTCCCTGTGGTGGCTCCACGACCCACAACCATGTCTCCCTGTGGTGGCCACGATCCACAACCATGTCTCCCTGTGGTGGCTCCACGACCCACAACCATGTCTCCCTGTGGTGGCTCCACGACCCACAACCATGTCTCCCTGTGGTGGCCACGATCCACAACCATGTCTCCCTGTGGTGGCTCCACGACCTACAACCATGTCTCCCTGTGGTGGCTCCACGACCCACAACCATGTCTCCCTGTGGTGGCCACGACCCACAACCATGTCTCCCTGTGGTGGCCACGACCCACAACCATGTCTCCCTGTGGTGGCCACGACCCACAACCATGTCTCCCTGTGGTGGCCACGATCCACAACCATGTCTCCCTGTGGTGGCCACGACACACAACCATATCTCCCTGTGGTGGCCACGACCCACAACCATGTCTCCCTGTGGTGGCCACGACCCACAACCATGTCTCCCTGTGGTGGCCACGACCCACAACCATGTCTCCCTGTGGTGGCCACGCCCCACAACCATGTCTCCCTGTGGTGGCCACGACCCACAACCATGTCTCCCTGTGGTGGCTCCACGACCCACAACCATGTCTCCCTGTGGTGGCCACGACCCACAACCATGTCTCCCTGTGGTGGCCACGACCCACAACCATGTCTCCCTGTGGTGGCCACGACCCACAACCATGTCTCCCTGTGGTGGCCACGATCCACAACCATGTCTCCCTGTGGTGGCTCCACGACCCACAACCATGTCTCCCTGTGGTGGCCACGATCCACAACCATGTCTCCCTGTGGTGGCCACGACCCACAACCATGTCTCCCTGTGGTGGCTCCACGACCCACAACCATGTCTCCCTGTGGTGGCTCCACGACCCACAACCATGTCTCCCTGTGGTGGCCACGACCCACAACCATGTCTCCCTGTGGTGGCTCCACGATCCACAACCATGTCTCCCTGTGGTGGCCACGATCCACAACCATGTCTCCCTGTGGTGGCCACGACCCACAACCATGTCTCCCTGTGGTGGCCACGATCCACAACCATGTCTCCCTGTGGTGGCCACGACCCACAACCATGTCTCCCTATGGTGGCCACGACCCACAACCATGTCTCCCTGTGGTGGCCACGACCCACAACCATGTCTCCCTGTGGTGGCTCCACGACCCACAACCATGTCTCCCTGTGGTGGCTCCACGACCCACAACCATGTCTCCCTGTGGTGGCCACGACCCACAACCATGTCTCCCTGTGGTGGCTCCACGATCCACAACCATGTCTCCCTGTGGTGGCCACGATCCACAACCATGTCTCCCTGTGGTGGCCACGATCCACAACCATGTCTCCCTGTGGTGGCCACGACCCACAACCATGTCTCCCTGTGGTGGCCACGACCCACAACCATGTTTCCCTGTGGTGGCCACGACCCACAACCATGTCTCCCTGTGGTGGCTCCACGATCCACAACCATGTCTCCCTGTGGTGGCCACGACCCACAACCATGTCTCCCTGTGGTGGCCACGACCCACAACCATGTCTCCCTGTGGTGGCCACGACCCACAACCATGTCTCCTTGTGGTGGCTCCACGACCCACAACCATGTCTCCCTGTGGTGGCTCCACGACCCACAACCATGTCTCCCTGTGGTGGCCACGACCCACAACCATGTCTCCCTGTGGTGGCTCCACGACCCACAACCATGTCTCCCTGTGGTGGCCACGACCCACAACCATGTCTCCCTGTGGTGGCTCCACGACCCACAACCATGTATCCCTGTGGTGGCTCCACGACCCACAACCATGTCTCCCTGTGGTGGCCACGACCCACAACCATGTCTCCCTGTGGTGGCCACGACCACAACCATGTCTCCCTGTGGTGGCCACGACCCACAACCATGTCTCCCTGTGGTGGCCACGACCCACAACCATGTCTCCCTGTGGTGGCCACGACCCACAACCATGTCTCCCTGTGGTGGCCACGATCCACCGAGCTCGGGCTACGCTCGGGCTCCGCTCGGGCGGCCCCGGCTGCGGCCAGCGAACGACGGCTACCGTGGCCCCTGTTGATTTCAAGCAAACTTACAGTGCATCCACCGAAGTATAGGTACCCGTCTTTTTTTAAATATAAACAAGAAATATAAAAAGTTTTCAGTTTTATTTTCATTTAATTTTTAAAGTGAGATTTAATCAATTTAAAACCATACCATCACATTAGGAAATAACACTTAAGAACAGTTTGCTCAGTTTCTGATCCAATAGGGGCGTTTTACTGGTTTGAATGGGTTGGGGTGGATCTCTGGCTGGTCTGGTGCGGACTGGTTGATTCAAGCTTAACATTTCATCTGCACATATTAAATACTGCCCAGAAAGCTGGAGGTCTTGCTCAGAACCCATTGAAGTCTATGGTCTGCTGTTCCGAAGTCTATGGTCTGCTGCTCCGAAGTCTATGGTCTGCTGTTCCGAAGTCTATGGTCTGCTGTTCCGAAGTCTATGGTCTGCTGTTCCGAAGTCTACAGTCTGCCATTCCCCTGAGTTTATGCTAACCATTTTCTGCACTCATTGGGCCGTTACTGGAGTATTGTTCCTGCCTTTGGCACACAGGATATGCTGGTGACATGAAGATCTTAGTCAGTCCAAAGGCGATGGATGAAACACATAGAAAAGCTGCATCATCTAGACTATGTTACTCGCCTCAGAACTCTGAACTTGTACTCAGTAAGCGGTCGTCTATTGTGAGCGGATATTTTTGTCTCCTTTTTTATAAATTTAGTCCGAATGTTTCTCAATGGATGTATTTCCGAGGTCAGGCCCCGCGCTAAGCATAGCTTGTTGCGCAGGCCCTGGTCCCACCACCCGATCAAGCAATTCCTGGCGTCCGGCAGAATTTAGAAGCGAAAGTTCTACGTGCCCGACATACCTGGATACGGCCGCCCCGCCCTCTGACGTCACCTGACCTTGAGTGTGACCGCTGCCACCGGCCACAGGCCATCCCAGTCAGGGGCCAATAGCGAGCGCCCAAGCGACTCGAACCTGGGCTGCCACTACCGGGTGAGGTCAGAAGCCCGACGCTCTCCCAACTGAGCTACAGGGGCGAACAAATATCATTGGATATGATTTACTGCTGGAAAATATTTCATGGCAAGGTTGTATATCACATACCGACCTATTCTATGTCCCCGCAGGGTGGAACAAGGGGCCACCGGGTCAAAGTGATCATCATGTCCGCGTGCAAACGAATGTCCACAAGCGAGTGTTCAGTGCACGTTGTATTAATCAATGGAACTGCCTCTCGGATAAAGTAGTTGTGAAATAAAAACTAAAGACGTTCAAAGTTTTGCTGACCCCATAGGCGATAAGTTGCTTGAATATCCAGAATGATTAGGACAATGTTAAAAAATATGTTGTTAGCTCTATGAGCTACAAGTATGACATACAGGAATGGCTCTTGCAGACACATAACTTCAGATCACCTTGAGCTTAGAGCCTGGTGTCTTATGTTTTTTGGTTCCTTCCTAAGCCATCATTTAACTTCCTAAAATACCTAGAGAGTGATGGGAACCCAGACAGGTGAGTGGAACAGGTGAGTTGAACAGGCAAGTGGTGCATATTTCTGGCCTGCATGTTGCAGGTTTGTGTGAATTTTTGCTATGGGCTGGTGCGCCTTGTCAACTCCTGTGCCAAACTTTGCAGTCTGACCCAGCGGCTGGACCAGACTGACCTGGTCTGTAACTGCAGCAGGTTTTACCAAACATTTACTGCCTTCATTTAGAGTAGGTAAACAACACTAATCTTTGACTAAGGCAGGGGGTCCACTCTGCCTCGTTAACATGGGCAAAAAGTGTGACAAAAATTAGCAGCATCTGCAGCTCGGCCGTGTTCATGTATCTCCTCATGAGCCAGATTTGACTGCTGACAGTTTTTTACCGATCAGCGCGAGCCATTCTCGACGCTCATTGGTCGGCAGCTGATGATGAGGAGGTGGGTCAGAAAAGCCAAACATCATTTGCTTATTTAACATTAATTGCATGGCACTGTGCAGAAGGCATGGGTGTCTAGGACCTTTTCAGGGCTTTTTAATAGTTAGAGGATATGTTGAGAGATATGAAAATGTTTATGTGAAAGCTCAATTAATTTTGATTCTACCGATCTAATCAGATTTTCAAACTGGTTAAAAATGATACAAATTATATCTGTGTTTGCAGGTACTTTGCCAAGAACTATCAGTGGGTATTATTAGTGTCAGCTCTTGTTTCAGCAAGTTAGTTTTACTTATCAGGTTGGCTTGGTGCAAATTTTACATAGCCATAATTTGTGTCGCATGATTTAAATTCAGACTGTTTGAGTGCTATTGCTGTTTGAGTATATGGTGTCAGGTGTGGTGGCTGTCCAGTCGGCCAGTGTGAATGTGAACCACAGGATGGTCAACTTTGCTGTCCCATAATTTAAATAGCTTGCTTTGGATGACAACTTTCTCAATGGCATCCGATACATCACTCAATTTTTGACAGAGATATGTTTAACAATCAGCTGGATTACAAAGAAACCAAGCGACAAACGGCTGATGTATTTACGCGTCTATGCATTATATTTTATTTTTGAGTGTCATGTTCATTTATGTCGGCCAGTATGCAAAACATGGCAGGCATCAACAAGATCTCATTGGGGGAGGGTTGGCACCAACACATCAAAATCCCATGTTTTACCAAATATTGTGAATTGCTGACATTATAAAGAATACAAATTATTTATTTTATAACTTATTTATCATACAGAGTAAGAATTGCCACTCATTGTATCTAAAATATCTAAACTTTTTGCAGTTGATAGTAAGAAAAAAACGGTAGAGGAAAATGGTGCAAATAACTTTTTGTGTGGCGGACGGTACCGGCCAAGGCTGCTATTTTATCTGCAGTGATTGCTGTGTGCATGCATTGTGGTTGTATCATGAGCCAGTGACAGAGCAAATTTACACTAGATAAAACATGATTCCACTGATGACGCCCCCCTCCCCCAGTCAATAACATTTGGCTGAGGAGCAAGATTTGATCCAGCAAATTCTGCCCCAAATGGGGAAGCTTGCTGCCCCATTTGGGGCAGGATTTGGGCTGCCCCAAATATCTTGTCGATGTTCTTGCCACATTTTGGATACTGGTAAGTCGGTAAATCACAATCTGGTGACGTCATAAAGCTTTCGACTCCAGACCAATAACGGTGATAGTAACCTTGAACCTTGATTACTACAAACACAGTGCACCAACAGGTACCTTATTATGTAATAGTTCAGTAATTCACCTCCCCAGTGTCACAGCACTGGGGAGCCTGAACAAGTGGCGGGCGGTGCTGCCGGCTTGAAGATGTCATTGGGAGGGCGTACTTAATGGTGTAGGCCTGTCTAACCTAACCCCACCCATTAAGTCTGATCGGGACGAAACCTAAGATTCAATTGTTGCCATAAAGTCTGATCGGGATGAAACCTAATATTCCCTCATTTTGTCCCGATGGGACTTAATGACTACAAGAATCTTAGGTTTTGTCCAGATTGGACTTAATGGCTACAAGCGAATCTTAGGTTTTGTCCCGATCAGACTTAATGACTGGGTTAGGTTAGACAGGCCTACACTGTTAAGTATACCCTCCCAATGACATCATCAAGCCGGCAGCACCGCCCGCCACTTGTTCAGGCTCCCCAGGCTGTAACACTGGAGAGGTGAATTACTGAACCCCTATTTCAAACATTCAAACATCAAACATTATCAACAACACAACCATAGCATGATTTTAACCTAAGCAACCATGACCAGTATCCAATACATTAAAATAAGGAATCTTTCATGCCATTGATGGTGTTATGGTGTCTACACCACAAATAGCATGAGTCCAAGTCAAGATTGTTTCTGCTGTCCTAAGTTGGCTGCTTTGACACAACCAACAACTATTTGCCATATAATGAATGTTTTATCACACTGGTGACTTAATCACACCATAGAAGTAAAAGAACATACCTTGATGAACCTCAGCGCTGAGGCCCGCTGGGTCATAATTCAAGCATAACTTAGCATTGCCTTGAATGTGTGGTTTCGTCACTCCCGAGTCATCCACAATGTGCACCGATACATTTTTATAGGTGGTGTCCATTGTCAAAAACTAAGTTACAAATCATAGACAGTCACAAAATAACGCTTATTCTCGAGCTTCTTCAATGCTCTTTATTTTAAAACACAAGGCCAAAGTCACACTTCCCGCCGGAGTAAAGCGCGCCACGCATCTCGCGTGCGAAACCGCTACCGTCAAGGTTGTTCAAGGGAAGCGCATTCAGGGACTCTCACGCAATTTGCAGGCAACATTGAAGTGACGTCACTGGTGCTACAATGAGTGCCACTAAATGTACCCAATGCAGAAAGTAACTATAAGTACAACACGCTTCAAAGTATATGCCTGTTGCCAAGACAATCCTATTGCAGAACCAAGAGATGCAATGTAAATAACTTCCTCAGCGATGGCGAAATTTCCTGCCATATGTATAACGTAAATCAAATGTGGTGCTAAAATAATCGTCGATGACGGGGGCAGAGCTCTTGAACCTCACACATCACATATTCGCCACCGATGATTAGTGCCTTTTGTAAATAACCAAGCTTCATACATAACAAGCTCAAATTTACCGTGTTCCCTAGAGTTATACAAATACGCGGTAAATTCGAAGCCAGTAAATTTAACGACCACAAATTTGTCTTCACACGCTCTGCAAAAACATGTTATTTAATACCTTGCAGTTTTCCATGACCTTAGCCCATGTTATTGCCCAATAACAGACAGCTAGGGGCAGTGGTGTCGCCACATTTTTTTTAGTGGGGACAGCCATGGGTGTTGGGCTCCTAGTCCCATAGGGCTAATGTTAAAACCCTCCCTCGTCTCTCCCCCGGGTTAATCCTCCCCCGGTGGCGATGCCCCTGGCTAGGGGTTTCAACTCAAAACCCCACCCCAGCTTCTGCCTCCTACATTTGGGATGATAATTGTCCATTGATCATGAGACTGCCGTTTGCCAATGCAGTGTTGTGTGCGCTAGAATGAAAAACAGGGCACCAATGACATCATTATTTCTGATTGAGTGACATTAAACAGTATTTTGAATTTCGTACCCGGTCATAATGCACAACCACGCCAATCTCCGTAAACTGCGTACGTTTCAATCAGCACCGTAGTTGCAACAGATGCGCCAGAGTCACGCAAGACAAAGCAAGGTTGGTAAATTATTTGAACGCCGCGTTGATGGACATAGATGACAGCGAGATTCTGACGTAGTGTACTGAAAAATCCAAGGCCATATTTATATATTTGTCCGCCCCTGTAGCCCAGTTGGGAGAGCGCCGGATTTCTGACCTCACCTGGTAGTGGCAGCCCGGGTTCGAGTCGCTTCGGCACTCGGTATTTACCCGACTGGGATGGCCTGTGGCAGCGGTCACACTCAAGGTCAGGTGACGTCAGAGGGCGGGGCGGACCGTGTCCAGGTATATCGGGCACGTAAAACTTTCGCTTTAAATTCTGCCGGACGCCAGGAATTGCTTGATCGGGTGGTGGGGCCAGGGCCTGCGCAACAAGCTATGCTAAGCGCGGGGCCTGACTTCGGAAATCCATCCATTCAAAAACATTCGGACTAAATGTATAAAAAAATTAGGAACTGTGTAAAATACAGCAGACAATAACAGACCAATGATTAACTATTCCAATTTACGGTCAGGGAACCTGCCGTCAACGTCGGCCGTCGGGTCAATATGCCGGACGGAAAGCGGGAGTTTCAAACATATTCGCCTAGCACATCAGTCTGTGACAAGTGCATACGTGTATACTGTGACATTTCGCTGTACCCAACTCAGGTCACTTGGTGTTGCTGTGGTGGGTGGTTCGACTCTTACCAGGTTATGGTAAAACGCACGGCCGTTTCTTGCATCTCTAGCATGGATTGAGAGTATCGCCGTATGTATCGCCGTTTATCTAATGGCTACGACGCCCGATCACTCGTGTCATAACTGGCGACATAACGAACTTCTCAGCAAAGCACCCCTACGCAATGCCAAGATGAACGTATCAGAGAAATGTCACAAAAACGATAAACAATCGGTTTACATCATATATATTCTATGAAGTCGTTTCGGTAAGGTGCAGAACAGCTTGATGACACGATGAGACTGCGCAAAGCGGCGATAACCACACAGCGCGAACACACATACACACACAAAGCCCACACAGCCCGCGGCTGCCTAGTTCCGCCTTCTCCGTACGCGCGATATCCTCCACGCGTTGGCCTCCTCGTACTTGTTGTAGAGCGGCTCGAGTCGCTGGTTCTTCTTGAACTTGGACAGCTTGGTCGGGTCGGATACCTTGAAGAAGGACGGCGCGAACTCGACCAGCCACTTGGGGTCGGTGGTGGTTACCTCGCGCATGTACTCCTTGGTGGTCTGCACCACCTCGTTGTAGATGACCCACTCAGGCTGCCTGTTGAACAGCGCCGAGGACGGGTGGATGTAGACGTTCTGAGAGTCGACCAGCGTGCGGTAGCCCTCCTGAGGGTCCTTCTTGGCCGCGTTGCGGAAGAATCCGGAGCAGACAGCTTTCTGCACGCGCGCCACGTTCTTCCCGCAGCTGACCACGTCCAGCTTGTGTCTGTCCATGATGCTCATCAGCTGCTTGCGCACGTCCTGTGCGCGCTTCAGCGTACGGATCTGAACGAAGTTCTCGTAGCACCAGGGGTTGCTGAACTTGTTGTTCTTCCACGAGTTGTAGACGGTGAGCAGAGTCAGGTGGTCGCCCTCCTGCTGGTTGAACTTGGCCTTCTTCTGGTCGGCCATCTGCTGCTTGTCCTTCGGCCGGTAGAAGACGTTCTGCACGGAGAGCATCGACACGATCGTGAGGATCTCGTCGGAGCACTGCAGCTGCACGGACATGATGAGCATCTTGGAGAGGTTGGGTTCTAGCGGGAACTCGGCCATACGTCGGCCAAAGCGGGTCAACAGGCCCTCGTCGTCGAGCGCTGAGAGCGAGTGAAGTTGTTCCAGAGCGATCACCAGCGTCTCCATCGGCGGCGGGTCCATGAAGTCGAAGGTGATCAGGTCGTTGATGCCCATCGCCTTGAGCTGCAGAACGGTGGCCGCCAGGTTGGTGCGCTGGATCTCGGGCACGTTGGTGGTCAACATCTCGTCTCGGTAGGCGCGCTCAGTGTAGAGCCGGTACGCCTTGCCCGGTCCCGTGCGACCTCCCCGACCGGCGCGCTGCTTCGCCTGCGCCTGCGAGATGGGCGTCACTACCAGCGAGTCCATGCCCGTCTTGGAATTGTAGACGTTCTGTTTGACGAAGCCCGGGTCGACGACGTAGTAGATGCCGTCGATGGTAAGCGACGTTTCTGCGATGTTGGTGGCGATGACCACCTTGCGGCTGCCGGGCGGCGCCGGGTCGAAGATGCGAGTCTGCATCTCGGACGGCAGAGACGAGTAAACCGGCAGGATGATGAGCTCCGGCACATCCGGACCCAGCGACTTCATGCGCTCGTAGAGGATCTCGCAGGAGGTGTCGATCTCCTCCTGACCTGTGAGGAAGAGCAAGACATCTCCGGGCGGTTCGTTCAGGTGGATGTGCATCACGGTGATGAGCGACGCGTCCAGGTAGTCCGTCTCAGGCTCCTTCGCGTACAGGATCTCCACAGGATACGTTCGGCCAGGGATCGTGAAGATGGGCGCCTCGAAGAAGTACTGCGAGAATTTGACGGCGTCGAGCGTCGCCGACGTGACTATCAGCTTCATGTCAGGTCGTCGCTTGATGGTCTGCTTCAGCAGGCCAAACAGGACGTCCGTCTGCACGGTACGTTCGTGAGCCTCGTCCAGCATGATGCAGGCGTAGGAAGACATGTCCGGATCGATCAGGCACTCTCTCAGCAACATACCCTCTGTCATGTACTTGATGACCGTCTCGGGGCTGGTGCAATCCTCGAAACGGATCGTGTAGCCCACCTCCTGACCGAGCATGCAACCGTACTCTTCAGCCACTCGCTTTGCCACTGACATGGCGGCCACACGACGGGGCTGGGTACAGCCGATTCTGCCCTTCACCGTATACCCAGACTCGGCCAGGTACTGTGTCATCTGCGTCGTCTTGCCAGAGCCAGTTTCGCCGATCACAATCAGAATCTGGTTGTCGGCGATGGCCTTGACTAGCTGCTGCTTCAGCTTGTAAATGGGCAGCGACTGACGCTGATCGAGGATGCTCATGCTGGTCTTCTTGCCGTATGAGCCTCTGGCGCCTGAGGTGATGTGTTTCTTCCACTCCGGCAGGTCCTGGCCGGTGTTGGGCCCGGCTGGACCACGGGTCATCGCCTCACGCGCCGCCTCGTCTTGCACTGGCATCGGGTCGTTCCAGTTGGGCTTGTCCTGTGGCGCAGCGGCCGCCTGGTCGGCGTCGCGCTGCAGCATCTTCAGCTCGCGTCGTTCCTTACTGAGCGCGCCCTGCATCATCGCCGCCTGTGCCAGCGAGCCGTCTGGGTTCTTGACGATGCGCACAGGACTGAGATCCGCCGCCGTCCGGCCGTGGCCCATCAGGAACGGCGGCTCGTCCTCGACCAACTCGATCTCCACCTCGGCGTCATCCTCGTCGACACGCGGCAACACTCCCGTCTCCTCGTCGAACTCGGGGTAGTCAGCCTTGTCGATGACGTTGGCGGCGATCATCTGCTTCAGCTCCCAGCGCTCGGGTGACGAGATGCGCTGCACACGCCGAACTGCGTTCAGCGCGTCGTCGTCGATGGAGGGTGCGCCACGCACCGGATCGGTCGGCCGGTCCGGGTTACGCGCCAGCAGGCCGTCGTCGGCCACTCGCACGGCGATCGTCGGGTTCAGGTCCTCGCCCGTCTGCTGGTCCACGTCCTTCATCGACAGCGACGTCTTGGTGCCGGTGAAAGAGAGCACCTTGACCTTGACGGCCTGGCCACGCGACACCACCTCGTTGCTATCCGCCACGCGACCCTCGCGTCGCAGCTGAGAGATGTGCACCAGGCCCTCAAGCCGACGCTTGATGCCCTCGATCGCCACGAAGCAGCCGAAGTTCATGATGTTGGATACCTTGCCGTCGTACACCTTCCCGACCACGGGCTCTTCGTCCACTGTAGGTCGCTCAGGTCGCTCTGGCCGCTCGGGGCGTTCAGGCCGCTCGGGGCGTTCAGGTCGCTCGGGGCGTTCAGGCCGCTCGGGGCGTTCAGGTCGCTCGGGGCGCTCTCGGCTGCGGCGACGCTCACGCGAGCCGGACCGGTCCCGGCGCGAGCGGTCGCGGTGATGCCGGTCTCGGTCCCGGGAGCGGGGTCGGCGGTCTCTGGAACGCGATCGGTCCCGTCGTCGGTCGCGGGAGCGCGAACGATCGCGACGGGAGCTTCGGGTGCGGTCCCGGTCGCGGGAACGGGATCTCTCCCGACGCGAGCGTTCCCGGGAGCGTGATCGTGAGCGGCGGCGCCGCTTCTCAGGGCTGCGACTGCGACTGTGGCGCAGACTGTTGGCGGCGGGATCAACTGCAGTTTGCCGGGAGGGCGCCAGCATTTCCAGTGCGCCCATTGCATCGTCGATTAGTGAGTCGCTCTTTTTCTTCTTTTTGGTCTCCTCTTCTTGGATTTTAATCTGCAAAACAAATGTCAAGTTAGCACGTTTGACCTATGACCTACTGATTAAGAGCTTTGCACTTGCTTATAGCATGTCGGACAATCCATCAACTGTACAGGTCACTGCAAAAGTAATGGTTGGTACTAGTAGCGAGTCAGATAATCGCTTATATCTCCTAAACCATTTGTCAGAATCGTTCGACATTTTGCATGCTGGTCGCAGGCTGTGTCGTCCTGAAAATGAAGTACTCGTTTTTAGTTTGCATTCATGACATTTTCTGAAATTTGCGAACCATCTTCAGAGCCATCTATCACCGACGTGCGTAACTTCATTACTACATACGCCTATGATGCCCCCGCCATCCGTGACCGCACGCGGCCAATCGGTGCTCTCGAAGCAATTCCACGAGCGGGATCTGTGGAGGTCGGCTGAATGAATGAGCTCCTGCATAAAAGCTAGCGTCAGGCCATGGTCACGTGGTCACCGTGCGGGCCGGGTCAGCTGGGTCAATGACCTCCGGCCATGGCAGAGAGCTGAGACATCGCTAGTTGAGGCGAACTGGGCCGGGCCGGACAGCGTAATGCTATCCCAGGTGAACGTAGTTATCGTCATCGTGTGCGTTATGTTAATGTGCTTCGCTGAATGACAAAAACGGATTGAAGAGAATGTACGCGCCAGCATGGACAATTCCTTAAAGGGACACTGCTACTTTAATGTAAAATTTGATATGTTAAAGAGCAATCGCATCTGATTAAAGGGAATGTTTCACCTTTCTGGAAGTTGTCAAATATACGCCGGTTGTAGTGCAAAAATATGAAGAAGTGCTGCTGAAAACGATGGTGATATTTTTTCACTCGAAAAGTCACTTAACGTTTCTTGAAAACTTCACTTAACTTCTAAAAAATAAGTTTGTAATATTTGGTTTGATGTCATACTGAGCTATAGACCGCCGCTGATTGGCTGACAAAGTGGGATTGGCTGAAAAGGTGTCTGTCAGCCAATCAGCGGCTGCACCAGCCTGGAGTCATTTTGCAAATGGTAAATTAAATTGCTTAAAAATGGTTAAGTTTTGGGAAAAATGACCTTACTAATTTAGACATTTCAATAACGGCCCAATATAATGGCTATCTCAGTTTAAAAATAATACAAAGGTAAAACATTCCCTTTAGCACTCTGAAATCCGTTTTTCGAAATTCGCGCCCAGTCGCCCAATATCATCGTTCACAGTTCGGTTTTCTTCCAGACAATGACCTTGACGAGTCCGCTCATCACTACGTACCAAAATCAATTAATTGCAGCGTTGTGCAGGGCCGGCGCCACATATTTTCGGTTGGGGGGGGGGGGGGGGCAGCTTTTCCAGAAAAAGGGCCCTTGGCCAAAAGGGCCCACCCAGCCTGCAATATAATGTAATATATATTTAATATCATTTCCGTCTTTCTCGTGCCCGCACGGATTACCATTTATTTATGATCAAACTTGAACACTTTAAATAGAACATCACAGCCTGTATTTTCAAGTGGCATTTTGGCGTCACACAGTTCAAGTTTTTACTCAATGTGACTAAGTTATCAACGATAACTTTTTCATTTCTTGCGACATGTACGAAGTATGTTTACTTTAGCACTTTTTTACCGCACTTTTAAACGCACAATATAGTATTTTTAGAGGTCCGCACCATACGGAATGTGGCGCATTGATGATAAATCATATCCAGGGCATTAGACTCAAAATTCCGTCTTTACTAGTTCACTAGTTACCAGAAGGAATTTACTAGTCATCACATTTTCTGTCGGTGCTATCATCTCAGACAGGCACGTAGCCAGGATTTCGTCCAGGGGGGGGGGGGCGCTCCAAAAGGACCCCTTCCCGAGCGTTGAAAGGGCCCCTTTCCAAGCGTTGAAAGGGCCAAACAAAACGGATGAAAAGGCACGTTACTAGGATGGAAAATGCAGTATGACAGGAATGGTATGGGCATACCAACTTTTAAGAGCTGGAGTTAGCAAACTGCCATATAAACTTTGGAACTAGTGACACCAATTTGGAATAAGCTATACCAACTTGGAATATTTTTAAGCTCAACACCTGGAACTCTTAAACAAATTGCGCCGCGGAGCGGCGCGAAAATTTTGAGTCTAATACCCTGGATATGATTTATCATCAATGCGCCACATTGCGTATGGTTCGGACCTCTAAAAATACTATATTGTGCGTTTAAAAGTGCGGTAAAAAAGTGCTAAAGTAAACATACTTCGTACATGTCGCAAGAGATGAAAAAAGTTATCGTTGATAACTTAGTCACATTGAGTACAAACTTGAACTGTGTGACACCAAAATGCCACTTGAAAATACAGGCTGTGATGCTCTATTAAGATTTTGCCCAATTATATAGGAAAGTAGCAACATAACACATAAATGCGCCGAGAAACAGGCCATTTTTTTTCTAACCCGCATATAATTGACTTTGTAGTTCAATTGGGCCACGGCGCGAAAATTTTGAGTTTTATTCCCTGGACAACTGCATTCTTACTGTTGAAAGGCCCAGAGTCTCTTCAGAGCGTCTAGGGCCCCTCCGACCTTTTCAACGCCCTTCCGACCTGTTCGTGTTCAGGGACTCATCTGGGATCCGCGAAGCGAAAAGACATGATGTGGGGTGGGTGATATATATATATATATATATATATATATATATATATATATATATATATATATATATATATATATATATATATATATATATATATATATATATATATATATATATATATATATATATATATATATATATATATATATATATATATATATATATATATATATATATATATATAATACAAAGAGGGCTTACTCTACAAGAAAAATTAAAATCGGAGCTTTCGGGTATATTGCAACACCCTGACGAAAGGTGTTACAATATACCCGAAAGCTCCGTTTTTAATATTTTGTATTGTGGAGCAAGTCCTCTTTGTATTTAATCTTCATCTGGGATCTCTACGTGCTTTTGGTCCTTCCGGTCTGACCAGGGACTCCTCTGACCTTCCAAGAAGCCCCTCTTGTGTGTCAAGGGGCCATTCGGTCTGTCCAGAGGTCTTTCCGACCTGGTCAGGGACTGCACTGGCTGCTTTATCACCCTGCCGACATGCTCAGGGGCCCCTCCAACCTGTCCAAAGGCCCCTCCAGTCTGGCTAAGAATTCATCTGGCATGTTCAAGGGCCCTTCCGACCGGCCCAGGGACCCTTACGGTCGAGCCAGGGGCCCCTCTGACTTGCCCAGGAGCCACTCCGATCTGCCCAGCGACTCTTCTGGTCTAATTGCGGTGGCTGCTTTGTCGCCCTGCCAACATGTTCAAGGGGCCCTCCGACCTGCCTTGGGGCCCCTCCGTGCTGGCTAGGGGCCAATTCAGCACGTTCAGGGGCCCTTCTTACCAGCTCAGAGGTTCTTTCTGTCTGGTCGGGGGCCCCTCCGATCTGCACAGGGGCCCTTTGAACTTTCCAGGAGCCTTCTAGTCTCTCCAGGGGCCCTCCACCTCCAGCCTTCCAAGGGGCCCTTCCGACCTGGCAAGGGACTGCGCTGGCTGCTTTGTCGGATTGCGACATGCTCCGAGGGCCCTCCGACCTGCCCTAGGGCCCCTCCGTGATGACTAGGGACCCATTTTTCATTTTCAGGGGCCCTTCTGACCCACCTAGGGGCCCTTTCAGTCTGGTCAGGGGCCCCTCTGACATGTACAGGCCTCTTTTGAACGTCCAAGGGGCCCTCTGGTCTTTCAGAGGGCCCTGATGGCCCTAAAGGGCCTCTGAAGTGCTCTAAACTCTCTAAAGACCACGCTTCGCGTGGTAAAGAGCCCATGATACCGCGCTTCGCGTGGTAAAGAGCCCATGATACCGCGCTTCGCGTGGTAAAGAGCCCATGATACCGCGCTTCGCGCGGTCTCATACGGCTCTTTTCGGCGCGCTGCGCGCACCGAAAAGGGCCCTCGCGCGCCGAATAACGCCTCGCGCGCCGAAAAGAAGAAAAAAAACGCCCCCTCCCCTGGCTTACAGGAGGAGGGGGCGGCTGCACCCGCCGCTCCCTTGGGTACGTGCCTGCCAGGGGCCTCTCCAGTCTGGCTAGGAACACATCCGGCATGTTCAAGGGCTCTTCCGACCGGCCCAGGGACCCTTTCGGTCTAGCCAGGGGCCCCTCTGACCTGCCCAGGAGCGGCGGAGCCCCTCCGATCTGCTCAGCGACTCTTCTGGTCGGACTGCGCTGGCTGCTTTGTCGCCTTGCGACATGCTCCGAGGGCCCTCCGACATGCCCTGGGGCCCTCCGAGCTGACTAGGGGCCCATTTGGCATGTTCAAAGGCCCTTCTGACCCATCTAGAGGCCCTTTTGGTCTGGTCAGGGGCCCCTCTGACCTGCACAGGGGCCCTTTCAACTTCCCAGGGGCCCTCCGGTCTGTCCAGGAGCTCTTATGACCTAGCAATGGACTGCGCTGGCTGCTTTGTCGCCCTGCCGACATGCTCAGGGGCCTCTCGACCTGCCCAGGGGCCCCTCTGTGCTATCTAGGGGGCCCATTCGTCGTGTTCAGGTGGCCCTCTGACCCGCTCAGGGGCCCTTTTGATCTGGACAGGGGCCCCTTTGACATGCACAGGGCTCTTTTGAACGTCCAAGGGGCCCTCTGGTCTTTCAGAGAGGGCCCTGGTAGCTCTAAAGGTCCTCTGAAGTGCTCTAAACTCTCTAAAGACCACGCTTCGCGTGGTCTTCCGACCCATGATAACGACGAGCACCGTTCAGGGACGCATATTCGCGCGCCATATCCCGATCAGGAACCTCGCGCGTCTCCTGATGGACATGGCACTTGGCAGACTGCCACAGAGTTGAGCTTGCGCTGCTTCATCGCGCCCCGAGAGTCTGAGAGAACATTCAGCTCATCCGCCCGCCAGGCTGGCCGAAAAGGGCCCAGCTGGCGGTTGGAGGGGCAGCTGCCCCTCCTGCCCCCCCCCTCCCTGTGGGGTGGGGTGGGTGGGGGGGGGGGGGGGTGCAACAATTGTAAATAGTGATACTTTTTGCTTAACCCTTCTGTAGAAATTTGTAATGTCAGAAAACTTTTCATGTCTTAGACCTGATTTCAGCCCCATAATTGGCATAAAGAAAATGTTAATTCCGAATGGATTAATATTAATTCCGAAGGGATTTGGATTTTTCCGAATGGATTTGTATTTCCCACCATTGATGCAGTTTTTTCCGACCGCGTTTTTTGGTATCGGATTGCTTCCATTGTTTATGACTGTTTTTCGTCCGGTCCTCCGATTCCGGAGATACCGAATAGCAAAGAGAGTGCGTTTATTTCACACGTTTCCATGGCAACAACTCAAGTGCGCCAGATGCGCCAGATTCGTTTCATGCAGTTAACAGGAACCACAATGTATAAGTGCATTGCCGCCTCATCCAATTGTAATAGCGTCAGCTGACGGTTAGTCAGATGCAGTTAAAGGGATTATCCCACCTTAACATTATATTTGAGTTGAGATATCCATTGTGATGGCTTGGCATTTAAATTAAGTATGGTAGCAGTTAAAACAACCACAATGATCTAATCAAAAAGATATTCGAATTTTATTTTGACATCTGTAAAAAAATAAGCCCCATGTGTATTTGAATAGAGCCTCTAACCGACAGCGTCGTCTCTCTTTACCCAACTGGTAATGATACTAGACTTGTTTTAAGGTCAGCCTTGGAATATTTTCGTCTTTCATTGCTCGATCCCCGGGTGGTTCGCAATCTAGAGTCTAGCACTATCAGCTGGAGTTGATGCAACAGTTGGCCGCCGGGGACCGCTAGTGAGCCAGGGTGTTATGACGTCGCAAGCAAATGGTACCAGTTCAATATTTAACGCTAAATATTTATGTATTTATTTATAAATAAATAAATCAATATTTAGTGGTACCATTTGCTTGCGACGTCATAACACCCTGGTTCACTAGCGGTCCCTGGCGACCAACTGCTGCAACAACTCCAGCTGATGGTGCTAGCCAATCTAGATAGACACCGGGTGGTTCGCTTTTTCTGCTCAATAGATGTAGAAAAAAATGGTGCCATACATTTGTCAGCACAAAGGATTTCCGTTATTAAAAAAAATAATGACGTCACCAACTCAACTTCCGCTTAAAACTAAAAGTTTAATATCTTCCAAGATAAAAAAAAATCGGAAAAAAAGTTCACGAACATGTTAAGCTGACCTCGCCTGACGTAGACATACAATTAAGTGTGATTCGACCACTTTCAAAAAGGTGGGACAGTCCCTTTAACTGGAACAAACGCTTCCATAATCCATATATGTAGTGGTGAGCAGCCCATAAGTGTCACATGACCATAACGGGGCGGAGCATGACCATATATGGCAGGTCCCAGGTTTATTATGGGGGGGGCGCACTTCGGCTATTTTTTGCCGTACATATTTAAGGTGCAGGAGTGGAGGTATTGTTTTGATCACGTGATACACTTCTTATTGCTAAACAGTCAACTCCTCATATTAATGTATTACCATTGGTCATATCAATATTGGTCAGTAATAAATTAATATGAGGAGTTTAATTTATTTATGTCAATATGAACGTTAACAATTTCTTATTGCATTGGCCCGAGGGAGGGCTTGGCCACATGATAAATGCAGCCATGTTTTGTTTGTATTGATTAGGGAGGGTCTAAAAAAACGTCCAGATTAGCAGGCAAGCCCATGCTCCGAAACCACTGGACCGATCGGAGTGATTTTTTTTTCACCATTTAATTTTAACTGGTCGGAATGGGTGCCGTTTTGAGTTTTATTTACTTTAGTCCAATCTAAATGGACCAAATTGAACCAAAACTTTTAGTACAAATTTGCAGGCAAACCCATGCTCCGAGGCTATGGGACCGATCTGCGTGATTTATTCACCATTCGATCCGGCATGGTCCAAAATGGTGCCGTTTATTTTTACAGATTGGTTCACTCTAAGTGGACCAAATCGGACCAACACCACCAAAAACCGTTGCAGGCAAGCCCATGCTCCGAGGTTATGGAACCGATCTGCATGATTTTTCACCATTCGATCCGGCGTGGTCCAAAACGGTGCCGTTTTGCGTTTTATACAGATTGGTTCACTCTAAGTGGACCAAATTGGACCAAAACCACCAATAACTGTTGCAGGCAAGCCCATGCTCCGAGGCTATGGGACTGATCTGCGTGATTTCCTCACCATTCGATCCGTCGTGGTCCAAAACAGTGCCGTTTTAAGTTTTATACACATTGGTTAACAAACTAAGTGGACCAAATTGGACCTAAACCACCAAAAACCGCTGCCGTTGGTATGGAGCTGTCACTGTCAGCTTCGGAGCCATGCTATTGAAAAATATGAAGGTTAAAAAAGTTTATAAAAGTCACAGGAGTTTCGGCTCCTGCAAAAAAAAGTTAAGGTCCAAAGACGCGGAGGAGCCCCCGGAGTGGTTGCACGTGTCATTCTCCAGTGGTTAACTCGAAATCTTGCTGATCGGTTCATAATCTTGGTCATAAACCTGGTCACGTGATTATTTTTTTCCGATGGCGCAACTTTATTTTATACAGACCTTGGTGGCGAGTTGAAATCGTAAACAGTTTTTGATTCAGATATGCAATAAATTATAGTTTGTTGTTATTTGCGCTGATGGCGATTACAAATCATAAGTGGTCCTAGGACTTGTTTAAGCCGGTTTTTGCGCTATCATCCGAAAGTGGCAGTGTCCCTTTAATCATAAATGTAAAAGTGGATAGATTGGTAAGGGGGCATATACGAAGTAATTAATAATAACAATAATAACGGGGGACCACCGAAGCTCTTGCAGATGTTTTAACGGACTGTGGAAGCTGCTCCAATATCGGGCCATAAACACACTAGGTGAATCAATTGTATTTGTATAAGTACAAGGACGCATTCTTATAAAAACAACGCCAGGTATATTTTAGGCGTTTCTGTAAGGCCTTGTTTTTTTGGGTAGCCCTGACCGGCGAGTAGCCTCGACCACCGTAGAAAGGAATTGCAATCGCTTGAAATTTATCTTTGCCTCGCCTCAAACGTCTATAAGATCTATTTTTATAATACCTTTGCACCCAAGGCGGATGGACGTTCGATTCAGCTGATTTACTTACAAATCAATGCCGTTTTGAATGTCGTCACAAGTGCGGCAAACGTTACCAGTGTTTGTGAAAATTTACCGCCCGACTAGCTGCGCGGTATTATCCGACTTCCAAATTTTGGATCTCATGGAAGAACCGTCTTCAGCTCAGACTCGCCCCCTAAGCATTTTCCCGTCGATCCACATCTCCTAAATGATGTTTTGTTTTTCTTCACAAAGGTAACATTGGTGACACTGCAACAATGGGGGTGCAACTCTTGGGTGCAACAATGAAAAATGTGAATGGAATGGAATGTATGGAGTAGTTGGTTATTTAATTAAATAAATGTATTATTTGTACTCTGTACGTTTCAGCACGGAGAGATGAGGCAGTAATTTGCGCATACTCCCTCAGCTCTCCGTGTTATTTAATTCATTAAATATATTTTTATCTTACTGAAGTTTTCTGGCTCCCTCGTCCTCTCCTTCTCCTACCCTTCCCCTCAAGACCTCTGGAGCCTAAACTATTGACCGGAGCTTAAATCTGAGGCCACCTTGTCGATTGCATTTTTGCAAGAGCTTTCCATTGCTTTGTTCAGTTTGTTCCTAGCTATCATAGTTTCTGTGATATCTGGGGGTTTCTGGAGCGAAGTCCTAAAACTTGAAAATCTGACCCTTGATGACCTCTGGTGACCTCAATATTGACCTAAAAAAGGCCTGAAATAGTTTGTTTTTGTCTACGTCCCATAGGAGCCGAGTTAGAGGGGGCGACGTTAGAGGGGGCGTCAATAACTCCCGACATAATGAAGATAGAGAAGTAAAACAGATATCAACGTGTTTGTCTCGTCGAGATACGTCTTCCCATATGCAACATGCCCTACTTGGGTCACCACTTGACCTTGACCTGAGGTAAAATTGTTAAGTTGACTTAACAAGGTCACCATGTATATCATTCGAAGCGCCTTGACAAGATAAATACAATGGCGTAAACAGTTTTCCGTTATCTTTATTATGTAAAAAGTTGATGGCAAAGAACGATTTAGCAAAAAAAACATTTTCTTTTTCTTTTTGACCTCTGGAGCCTCAAATATTGACCTGAGATCAAATCTGAGGTCACGTAAGCGATTGCAAATTTCACTGGCTGGCGTTTGCTTTTTTCCGTTTGTTTCTAACTAGCATCGTTTCTGAGATATATGGGAATTTCTGGAGCGATGTCCTAAAACAGGAAAAAACTGGAAAATTTGACCTTTGATGACCTCTGGTGACCTCAGTTTTGACCTGATCTAAAAGAACACTGTAATACTTTCGATAGAACATGTATCAAGCTATCAAATACCTTTTTACGCTTCTCGCTATGTAGCGTAGTTTTCGAGATCTCGGGGGGGGGGGGGGCGGAAATCAACCCCCTCTGCAGTTCGTGTTCGGCGAATAGCCCCTGCAGTGCGCGGGTCAAAGGCCTTAGGGAATATTTTCTAACCTAGATTGTGGGAGAATTACTTTGGATTATGTAATGAAAACTTGTTTAATGGGTAATTTGGATTTTGCTTCATTTTTCTCACGCAAAACATGCATTTAGTACAAACAAGCCACGTCACAATTGACGTTTAAATATTAAGAGGCGGTTACGGCGCAGATGTTACATTCACAAAGACGTTAACAATGTCAGCTTTTGGTGGCGCCGATTTCAGTTCATATTACGGTGTTAGGTGACGAGTAAGCCCAATATTTGTACATTAGTATTAACTTTAGGTTGACAATGTCTTTCGTTACAATTTTATCCATGAATACTTTTTCAAGGTTTACCAAATTTGATTGAAAAGGGGGAAAAGTAATTGGATACGTCATTGGATGGGTGTGATTGTGTTAAAGGGAGTGTGCCTACTCACATCGCTTATTTGGGGTTATTGACACTGGTCTATAGAACATAATTTTCTGAATTGACCCATGACTTCGTTTCTCCAGATTCGCCCTAGTTGCTGAGATATTCCCCAAAGACTCCAGGAGCAAAAAGTTATCGGGTAGACTCCAGAGGGCTTCCGCTACTAGAAGCACTGCAACTATCGATTAAACTGCTAGCATATTGCTGGCGCCGGCCAATAGCAATTCAACAAAACAGCTCGTACACGCTGACAACAGCAGCCGAACAGAAACTGGACGGCCATCATGTTTTTCGATGATGGCCGATGGCCATTTTTTAAAAGAAGATATCAATTTAGAGCTACGAAACTTGCACATAATAAAGTTCACAGTGGCAAGAACCTGCTGTGCAAAACTTGTCTTTCTATCTTGCATGATATGACCGTAATTGTATTGTCTTATGTATGCCGTTTTACATAGCATCACCATAGTGGCTATCGTTTTATAGACATCGAGAGAAAAAAATAAGCAAAAAACCAATATAAGTGAAAATTCAACTAAAGGGGCTCCAGATGTGAATTTCATCATATACAACAATCAACCAATAGCTACTTACCGTCTGAAAAATATTTTTGACATTCAAAAACAGTAGGCAATATAGAATAGGTTAAGGTAAGGTACCCTTTAAGGTTAGAATAGAATAGAATAGGATAAGGTAAGGTTAAGGTACCCTTTAAGGTTAACTGATAACTACTAAAATACCTAATTCCGAGGTGGCTTGTCATTGAAGAATGAGTTTGTTAGGTGGGACAAATGAGGAAACCCCACATTACCCATAAACAACTTTCACATAATCGAACGCCATTCTCCCACAATCTAGATAAGAAAATCTTCCCTATGGCCTTTAACATTAGCGCAGTCAGCTGTTGAAGCCGCTTTCAACCAGTGGGCACTTTCAACCATGGGTAAACAGTTCTATTAAAACTTGGGCTGTGGGGCACTGCCTCATAACCCAAACGCGTTTCGCCCAGATCTTTGGCGGTATCTCAGCGTAACAGCACGCGCTGAGTTTTCGCCGGGCGCTTCCGTTCCGGAGAAATTAGATGTGACGTCAACGTGGCAGCAGCAAAGGACCTTTGTGACGGGCGTCGTGATGAAAATGTTTCGGGATATTTTGAATGTGGATCTTTTTCTAATGGCTTAATATCTTTTTATATCTCCTTTTAATGGCAAATATATTTAGCTTTTGTAATTACGAGCGAGCGCTTCGCGCTCGCTCGTCCTTCCGTGGTATATGGGAAAAATCGGATTATGAGCGGCCCGGCCCGACCCGATAAGTGGCGACGCTTTTGAGAAGCTCATATCTCTGCAACCACACGTCCGGTTGACAAGCTGACTAATTTGCTGAGAAGCCCCATCCAACCTACCCTGTTTGAAACCAGTGCCGACTCATGTGGGTGCCTACCACTGCACGTGGCGCGTGCCTTGTGAGGGGTGTTGAAAAGTGTTTTCTCGTAAAAACTCTGTAACGGCTGAGCCGATTATGTGCAAATTTGGTGAGTGGTTAAGGACCTCTCAGCCGCCAATTTTCCACAAGTCAGGGTTGGGGCGCATCTGCACGTGCGCACCCCTATGCTATATCTCAGGAGCGGCTGGGCCGATTGTGTTCAAATTTGGCGTGTGGTTAGGTACCTCTTATCCGCCAGTTTCCCATAAGTCAGGGGTGGGGTGCCTCTGCACGTGCGCACGGTCACACCTCTATTATGTATCTCAGGAACGGCTGAGCCGGTTGTGTTCGAATTTGGCGCATGGTTAGGGACCTCTTAGCCGCTGCCTTTCCACAAGTCAGGGCTGGGGTGGCTTTGCACGTGCGCACATTTTTTCTTCTTCTATGCCGCCACCCATGAACAGGTGACCAGGAGTGCCCCCGCCCTCTATCCCAACGACGCACATCACCTTACGTGAACACCAGAAAACAAAAGAGAAAATGTCGCGGCACTCCCAGCTATGAAATAGAATAATAAAATAAAAAAGCCAATGAAGAGAGGAGGGCGGAGGTGTGTTAGATGTGGTAAAAAAGAAGGCAGAAAGTAGTCGCTGCTGAAATCAGCAAGCGACTGCCCCCAACTACGCCCCCTGGGAATAGTACATTCTCACATTTGCACATACATAACCAAGTTAGTAAGGATCACAAGGGTTTGTCTCACTGTCTGCTGCCCCGATCTCGTTGGTATCAAGAAAGGTTTGCCAGACAGTGAGACAGGATACACTTTCATTCATACAAAGGATGGGCAAGGCAGGTCCTGGTCTAGGCAAGCAGAAGGTCTTTGCTGGAACCCGGTGACTCCTCCCAGCTAAGCAAAGCTTGTTGCTGTTCGGTCTCACCCAGATTCCAGCGCCAGTTAGTCGGGGTGGCTTACGCGAATATGAAATGAATTATACTTCAAGAATGTATACAAGAAATACAGGTATTTATATTGGTCAAAACCAATATATATTTCCATCTCTGATTTATTGTGTAACTATATTTAACTATAACTTACTTGTGCTATACCTTACAATAGCTATATAATATAAGGCTAATTATTTAATTATATAACTAATAATTATAACCTGTGAAGCTTGTGTAACTAAACTTTATTTGTTTTTAAGTTACAATGCTTCGAGGTATTTGATGACAATGCTTGATGTGTTATTATAAGTATTTGTTCAATGTGAGTATACGATAGTATGAATGATGCACGCAGTGTTATTATGATACACACACACACACACACACACACACACACACACACACACACACACACACACACGCACACGCGCGCGCACGCGCACGCGCACGCGCACGCGCACGCGCACGCGCACGCGCACGCGCACGCGCACACGCACACGCACACGCACACGCACACGCACACGCACACGCACACGCACACGCACACGCACACGCACACGCACACGCACACACACACACACACACACACACACACACACACACACACACACACACACACACACACACACACACACACACACACACACACACACACACACACACACACACACACACACACACACATATATATATACACATATACATATATATATGTATACACACACACATATGCATACATATACATACATACATACCACATATGTGCTTAGTCATGAATTCTACATGTTATGCTACAGAATGCAATCATTGCTAAATGTAAGATTGCAGGAAGTGTTTTTTGGTGACTTGCTTAATGATATGTTTCGAGGAAGAAGAATCATATATTAAAGGAAACAGGGGGGTTATGATATAATTCCATAGGCGGGGTGCCTGCCATCCTATAGTGTGTTCTATAAAGTTTATATGAGAAAGGTTCAATTACATGTTGAATAGTTCTGGTATCGGTTTCTCGTTGCTCCTTTATATTGAAAAGTAGATCTAATCTTGTTGGCAATGTTCCTTGAATCTTTTTGTGGATTACAACAAGTATTTGTAGCTTGGCTATATCTTGTACTTTCAGTAATTTGAGGTCTTTGAATAGTGGACCAGCATGAGCAAGTGTATTGTTACTGGTTATAATTCGCACAGCTTTTTTTTTGCAAAATTTCTATTCTGTTTATATATGTGGGAAAAGTATTACCCCAGACAATGCAACAGTAATTTATATATGGCAATATAAGAGAGTTGTAGAGCAAAAGTAATGGTTTCCGCCCAAGTACGAACTTAGAGCGGTAGATAATCCCTATGTTTCGGCCAATGATGCTTGCAAGGTGATTTATATGATAGCGCCAAGAGAGTTTGTTGTCTATGTATACACCAAGATATTTAAATACATCAACAAATTTGATATTCTTACCATTTATAACAACATCCACATTTGTGATTTTACTTGAGTTGCTATAGAGTTGGCAAAAAGTCTTATCAGTATTCAAGGAGAGCTTATTCATGTTTAACCACTTACTTATTTTGGGTAGCTCTTCATTAATTATTGATTGTAGGTGTGTTGCATTGTTGCTTTCAAAGAAAAGAGCGGTGTCGTCCGCATAGAGTAAGCAAGTGGCATTATTGAAAGTGTTTGGAAGGTCATTAATATATATGATGAATAGTAATGGTCCTAGGATGGAACCTTGTGGTACTCCAATATTAATATGGCGTAGTTCGGAAGTATTTTCATTAACTATTACACATTGTTTGCGTTCTGTTAAGTATGATGTAATCAACCTCAGGGCTGTACTTGTTACACCATATTTTTTTAAGTTTTGCTATAAGTATGTTCGAATTAACTGTATCATGCACACCCCTATTCTATATCTCTGGAACGGCTGAGCCGATTGTGTTCAAATTTGGTGTGTGGTTAGGGACCTCTCAGCCGCCACTTTCCCACGAGTCAAAGGTGGGTGCCTCTGCACGTGCGCACCCTTTTTTGTATCTCATAAACTACTTGGCCGATCAAGTTGAAATTCCCCATACATTTCCTTCGCGCTCGCTCGTTCATCGCCAACTACGGCGCCTTACTGGTAGTTACATATGCTGCAAGGAGATCGGCGGGCCGTCCAGACTTGGATTACAATAGGACATTATATGTCGATGCATTTTTCTTAGCCGTGTTCTTCGCATATACCCAGACTGGTTATTGATTCGAATCGACACTGATTGAATCGATTGGAATCGTTCAATAAAAAAAAAGAATTAAAAAAAATGTATGCATCACCTAATCTTTTGATTCATGAATCGTGATTGAATCAAAACCCGCATCAAATCAAGACTAATTGAATCAAAAGATTTAACGATTCTTAAAGGGAATATTTCACCTTTCTGAAAGTTGTCAAATGTATGCTGGTTGTAGTATAAAATATGAAGTAAGTGCTGCTGAAAACGATGGTGATATTTTTTTTTCACTCGAAAAGTCACTTAACTTTATACAAATTAAGTTTTTAGATTTGGTCGAATGACGTCATTATTGAGCTTTGACAGGCGGCTTTGATATACCGCCGCTGATTGGCTGACAAAATGGGATTGGCTGAAAAAAGTGGCTGTCAGCCAATCAGCGGCTGCACCAGTCTGGAGTCATTTTGCAAATGGTAAATTAAATTGCTTAAAAACTATTAGGTTTTGAGCAAAATGACCTTAGTAATTTAGACATTTCAATAACGGCCCAAGATAATGGCTATCTCAGTTTAAAACTAATACAAAGGTGAAACATTCCCTTTTTCCCAAATACATGCAGTCCCAGTCGCTACATTCATTTAACTGAAATAGTATTGCCGTACCAATGTTTTAATGATCAAATATATGTATGTTTCCATTTGTATTGATTTTACATAAATTCACCGCATATATTTAAATGTTGCATCAAATGTGAATCGATTAACACGCGCCCTGGAGGGCCTCTGATAATTACACGCCCTGGAGGGGGCGGATTCCGCCCCACCCCCTAAGATCTCGCCCCCATAAGAGCTCCAATAAATAAATTTGTAGGGTAGGTTCTGTAGCTAACTCTGTTTTGCGAAAATTTCATGATCCTGGGTCAATATCTTCAAGGTCAAATGGGGCCAAATATGCCAAAATACTCCAATTTTAGCACTTTGCTCCAGAAACCTCCCAAATATCTCAAGAACTATGATAGCTAGGAACAAACGGAAACAAGCAATCGAAAGTTCTTGAAATATGCAATGGCAATGTGTCCTCAAATTTTTTGCTCAGGTTAATAGTTTAGGCTCCAGAGGTCATCAAATTTCAAAAAGGCTATTTATGGCAAAACAGTTTTTCGCAAATAACTTTTTACCTAATACAGATAAGGCAATTATTTGTACGCCATCGTGTTCGTATTGTCAAGGCGCTTATAATCATATTCATGTTGACAAATTAAGGTCAACTTATAAATTTGACCTCAGGTCAAAGTCAAGTGGTAACCCAAGTAGGCCATGTTGCATATTGGGAGACGTGCCTCGACGAGACAAACACGTTGGTACCAGTTTCACTTTGTTATCTTCATTCTGTCGAGAGTTATTGGCAAACAAGTGTTGTTGACCTCAGATGACCTCAGCTGACCCTGTAGGGATCACTGAACGAAAAATGCACTGGATCATCAAGAATGGCCTATGATAACATGATCCGGAACGAATTGGACTGATATCATGTGTATCCTCGGAAAAGGAAGCATTTGCATATTTCCCCATCGACTTTATAATGAGGGAGGTCACGAAATTGACCCGCCCTTAGGTCACCGATATATATATATATATATATATATATATATATATATATATATATATATATATATATATATATATATATATATATATATATATATATATATATATATATATATATATATATATATATATATATATATATATATATATATATATATATATATATATATATATATATATATATATATATATATATATATATATATATATATATATATATATATATATATATATATATATATATATATATATATATATATATATATATATATATATATATATATATATATATATATATATATATATATATATATATATATATATATATATATATATATATAAACAAATCCGAGATAAACAAGTTGTAGGTAACTATGACCTTATGAAGTCCTGCAAGTTTGAGACCCATCGGTCTACAACTATGGCTGTGGTACGACCGTAAACTTTTGGAGGTGGGGTCATCACGTGACCTGGTCTGGTGACCTGACCTGAGATGACTCGAAGTCAAGAATTGCACATAATGTGGGTAGTTTATTTCCGAATAGTATGCAAAAAACGGCGGCGCTCCTCGAAAAACCTTAGGGGTGGGCGATTTCACCCCCCCCCCCCCTCCAGGGCACGTGTTAAAATATTTGTTTTAATTCTTTGCATCAGAAATAATCGATTTTCAAAATTTTCGCCGTGAATCGAACGGTGATTGAATCATTCAGATTTCAAAATGAATCATTTGAATCAATAACCAGTCTGCTGAATGCTGATATACCTAATGATTTTATGTGTAGGCTCCGAGTCCTATTCTTAACATGCTGTCGCACAATTCTTGTCAACCGGCAGAATGAAGAGTCAAATCGAAAGCCTTATGTGCCGCACACTCAGCGTGCTAATTCTGGCCCATTTTCAAATCAATTCCAACCTGATGACAGCATATAAACAGGCTGTTTGTAGCGGTGAAGTATTAGCTGTGGTGATATGCATATATTTACCAACCTACTAAAAAAAAGCATGTAACAGCCCCCACCCCCCCCCCCCCCCCCCCGACTGCCTCACCTACGTTTGACCCCTGGCGCCGCCGTTGAGCAAAGCCCCGCAAGCCCTCAAAAATATGATATATAAGTATTGTTGGTGCGTATTAAAAGTAAAGGCGAAATGGAATTGAGCTGTAAACGAGGAGTAGAAATTGCAACAGTGAAACTTCAATAATAACAATATTTGACATATATGTAGCAGCTATGCCACTATGTATTATGTGCTAGGATGTATGTATGTAGGTGACAGACAAATACAATAACCCATTACTATAGTAAATTGAGGCATCTGTCACATCTCTCGCATGGCTAGTCCATTTGGAACTTCAATCACATATACACCTTGTGTACCCCCAACCTCGGTCATACCTCATCTATAAGCAGGGTGCGCATGGCTGGGTTGTTCTTCATGGCCAGGGCCGGCACGAGCGCCTTTCGCTCCTCCTGGCGCGAGCGGGCCGGGTCGATCCCGTCCTGTGAGCCGGCCTCGGCGCCGGCCGCAGGCGGCTTCATCAGCTGGATGATACGTAGCAGGCTGGCGGTCAGCGAGTCGGGAAACTCGGCCCCATTCTGCTCCAGCACGAGCTTGAACGCGCTGAACGAGGTGTGCTTCTGTGACAGCGCGATGATGAACTCGGCCAGGTCCTTGTCGTTGATGCCCAAGTGGTTGTCGAGCTCGGTGCACAGCTTGGAGACGAGCGAGAGATGCTCCAGCTGCTCTATCTCGGCCGCCATCTTGAGACAGCTGTAGGTGACTGCGGAAGAGAGGAAAGACGGTAATTTGCACACACAGTTGGCAGAAACTAGGCAGTATGGGTACATGCAACAACACCAAAATACACGAGAGATGAATCATCGTTCACAGCGAAGACAAACAAGTCATCATAGAGTAATCCAGACTTGGTTTCATAGTGCATACTGGTTGTGTCCGAATGTTCTTGAGATGTCATTACCTTGTATTTCTTATTTCAGAATGGCATGATAATTGGCTGCTTATCAATAAATCAATGAGCCAAATAACTTTAAAGTCTATTTATGATCACACCGTTCACTCAATAATCACACACCATCATGGAAGAAATGGCATTTGCCTTCAGACTTTGATATTTCAAAGTCTGGGAGGGGATAGAGTAATCCAGACTTTGTTGCATACTGGCTGTGTCTGAATGTTCTTTTGATGCCATACACTTGTATGGTGATATTCTGCTTGTGCACACCTTTATATAGGTAAATTGAATATTGTATACTAATTATACATGTCTGATTTCATCAGAACTGCACTCAAAACAGGGACATTCTCAGTACTTACCTGACAATAATGATTTGTATCACCTGTCAATAGCCTCAGCTGACCGCCCGCAACAACTCCGCCATTACAATTAAATGTAAACAACGTGGGCGCAGAAATGTGTCAGATGCTAAGGCTGTCATATGACGTCATATGTATCTGGTCGACCACTAAACCCATCACACTCTCACTAAACCTCTTCCTGGCAGAGTGCAGGACTTGTATTTGAGACCGAAGGTCAGCAGCGCAGCAGCCGCTACCACTATGTGACCTTACTGGATACATATGACACATTTCAAACAAAAAACAGCCCACATTGTTTACATTTCAGTTGTAATGTCGGAGTCTCATTGCAGTTGGCTGAGGCGATTGATGGGTGATAAAAAAATTATTGTTAGGTAAGTACTGAGAATGTCTGTTTTGAGTGTAGTTCAAATGAAATCAGATATGTAGAATTAGTATAAAATATTCAATTTTCCTATAAAAAGGTGTGCAAAAGCAAAATACGACCACTTGTATTTCTTATTTCAGAATAGCATGATCATTGGCTACTCAACAATAAATCAATGAGCTAAATGACTTCCAGTATGCAAAACGTGGCAAGTTTTGATGAGATCTTGTCAGGGCAGGGTTGGCACCAACACCTTACCTTACCTTACCTTACCACTTTCGGGAATTTGGAAGGCTACTAGGCCTGTGGGGTCCCGATCTCCCAGAGTTTTAGGACTTATGGACTAGCTTGGTCTTAGTCTTGACTCTGGGGTGACAAAGGTGAGGTCACTCCAGTCACCAGTGCTTATCAAGGCTGGATTTAAACTGGTTGATTGAGGAGGACAGGACTATGTGAGCAGGAAGCGAATTCCAGTCATTGACAGACCGCACAGCTAGGGTAGTCCTTCAAACCAGAGAGGTGGCCTGGGGCTTCCACAGCTTCCATTGATGTCCTCTTGTCCTGGTGGTTTCCGCTGGTGTGAGAAACTGATCCGGTTCCAGATCAAGGCCTCCGTTTTGGATTTGATAGATGGCAATCATGTCTCCTCTGCGTCTTTGATAGTAGAGGGTTGGCAGTTTCAGGCGACTGGCCTGTTCCGGGTAAGGCAGATGCTTGATGCACTGTACCAGCTTGGTGGCCCTTCTTTGCACCCTTTCAATCAGCTTCTGGTCGGCTGGGTTAAATGGCCCCCAAACGATATTGCCATACTCTAGGTGTCAACATACGAAGGTCTTGTAGAGAAGTGGAAGCATCTCAGTGTCAATATTCTGGAATGACCTAATGATTGCCAACATCTGGTTAGCTTTCGAGGTTAGCTTTCGAGGCTGCTGAGACAGCCTGTTCTGCAAATTTTAACACTGAGTTGACATAGACACTGAGATCCTTCTCAGAAGATGACTGTTCAAGGGTAATGCCTCCCATGTTATAGACGTGACAAATGTTTCTTGAGCCAACATGGAGTGATTTACACTTGTCTTCATTAAATGGCATCTGCCAGATGTCGGACCACTGTGAGACAGCGTCCAGATCCCACTGGAGATGAACAGATCCAATGCTTGACAACACATTACAGTAGATCTTGGTGTCATCAGCAAGCATCTTCAGGGGGTTCTGTACAGCTTCGGGGAGGCCATTGACAAACACAATGAAGAGGACAGGACCAAGCACCAATCCCTGTGGAACTCCACACATCAAAATACAATATATAAATAATACAATACAATATAATACAATAAAATAAATCAAAACACATCAAAATTGGGCAGCTTTTGGAAATTTTGGGGCAGCATTTGAAATTTTGGGGCAGCTTTTGGAATTTTGGGGCAGCAGAAACAATTTACTGATCCACACTAGATAAAATGAGATTGTGCTGACGACCGATGATGACATTTCCAAGATAAGATATTTTAGACTGGAGTTATATACGTTTATCTATATTTACATTTTTGTTGTTAAAGATTCATATAGCAATGCATGAGCCGTGTTGCGCAACACTATTTGGCGCACTTTCAGCAGGTGCTGTAAGTTTAGTCTCAGCAGTCAGCAGCCTGTCGTAGTTCAATTAACTTATTCATTTGCTCTTTTATCTGCAAAATGTATTAATATTTAGACATAATCGTCCTACCCACCACCGATCCTCTTCGCGATGAACCACAAAACGTATGACACCCCACGCCGCTGCAATGGCAAACAACGCAAAACGTAAATGAAGCTTGTGCGTAGTTATTTGAAGCAGTGCCAGATGCTACCATTACTAAAAAAACTGGTGTTGACTAAAAAATAAAGGCATGAGTTCCGTCATACAATCAGTAGCGTACCCAGGATTCGCTCCAGGAGGGGGCAATTTTTGCTCAGGGGGCATAAAGTACCCCCACCAAAAAACTCACCGGATTTGGCCCACTATATTTTTAAAAGGGCATATTTTCACCGTTTTTCTCTTTAAAAAAAAATCATTCATTTTTTCGACCAAAGGGGGCACGTACAGACCTTCAGGGGGGGGGGGGGGGGGAATTGCCCCCCCCCCCCCACTTGTACGCCTATGCATCCAATGGGCCTGTTTCAGTGGCGCCTCTAACCTCCTCTAACCTCCTCCCAGTAGCGGATCCAGGGGGGCCGTAGGGGCTGAAGCCCCCTGCCTTAGAAAACGGCGCCGAAGGCGCCGCGACGACGTTCTTGCAAAGGATTTGCCGGCGCCGAAGGCGCTGTAGCGTTCGATATATTGATGGACAACATGTTCTCCGACACTTTTTAACCTCCGAGTATGCGCATGTTGCTCCGAATTGTCCTAATGACAGGCCTCACAGTTTGATACTGCATGTATGCCCAAATATGTGCATAACAAAATCTAAAAATTGATTGATCTATTTTGTATCGCTTCTGTAGTTTGCCCAACTGACATGTTGAGAGAAGACGTAAAATGGATGCAACATAAGGTACGGAACGTTTCACGTCAATATCTATAATAGTTTTCAAGATACTGAGAAAATCAGGGAGTAGGCAGATTCTGCCCCCCCCCCCCCCCCCCCCCGGGCGCGGGTTAAGGAAGAGGCATATTTGACCCGTTTAATTGACATATTGGATTGCCGCCCCTCTGGGCCATGCCGCCCCTGTTACCGAGGAAATATGCCGCCCTCGGGCCTGAAGCCCCTTGCCTTAGAAAATCCTGGATCCGCCACTGCCTCCTCCAAGTTGCTCCAACTTGCAACTGTCTGGAACCGGCCCAATATAGTGTGGACGATGAGCAATAGGTCATTGGGCATCAGTAGCGTATAACCCAGTATTCACTCAGGGGCGGATCCAGGGGGCACAGGGGGCACAGGGCACAGGGGGCACGTGCCCCCCCCGAAACATCTGAGGAGGGCCCTTTTCGGCGCGCGCAGCGTGCCGAAAAGGGACGACGAGACCGCGCGAAGCGCGGTATCATGGGCCCTCTATCTAAGAGTCTAATCCGAATCTAAGCTGTCTTGACAGACGTCGTTTATAGCTACCTTAGCGTAGCTTTGAGATCTTGAGGACAGATACCCACCCCTCTTCGCTTCGGTCCGAAATTGGCGTGGCCCACAGGTGTCGATTTATATACGTTTGGGGTGGCCACCGGCCTCAATATTTTGAGTTTGGTCAACCCAAAGATGCTTTTGGCTCCCTCAATGTTTTCTGGCCAATGTCGGATCCAAGAGGGCCAAAGGCCAAAGCCCCCAAACCGCCTGAAATCAGCAAAAAGTGACGTATTTTCTAATTAAAAAGTTAAGAAAAATTTACGAAATAAAGTTGATTAAATCACCCATTCATCCATAAAGAAGCAAACTCCGATGAATTTCTTTTATTGTTTGATTATTTGTGTGGATTTCGCCCTCCAAATTTTTTTTTGACGTTCTGGGTTCTCCCTTATGTCTGGCCTTAGATCATGTATTTGACACATATACATAGGCGTAAGAACAGGGGGGCAGGGGGGGGGGGGCAGTCCCCCCAACATTTTGTATTTTAGCATTACGGCTATATGGGCGTTGCATGGAAATAATCGACTTCAGAATGCCTCCTGCAACCCCCCCCCCCCAAACTTGAACATAGTTCCTACGCCCTTGCACATATACATAGGCGTAGGAACAGGGGGGCATGAGGGGAGGGGGATATCCGCCCCCCCCCCCCCAACATTTTTGATTTTAACATTACGCCTGTGGGCGTTGCATGGAAAGAATCGACTTCAGAATGCCTCCTGCCCCCCCCCCCCCCCAACTTGAACATAGTTCCTACGCCCCTGCACATATACCATGGTTTCAGCCACGGTGATCCGTGGAAAACCAAGCTCCTGATGAATTCGTTGGTTCTAGGAACATAGACTACCCAAAACCACCTTCATCACATCACACGACGAAACCGGGGGAATATCGGCGAAGCAATGTTTCTCTCCTTCGTAAAGTTTTAGCTGTTTGTCTCCTCTGGGGTGGCCCTCGGTCCCTCAAAGGCGCCCTGGGCCCCCACCATGGGCTCCGCCACGGGGGGGGGGGACGGGGAGGGGACGTGTTCCCCCATTCTTGAGCCAGGGGGATAATCCCTCCAATTTTCCCTGACAAACAACTAGAAATCAGTGTTCAGTTGTACTCATAGGTGTCGATTTATATACTTTTGGGTGCCCCTCGCCCCCCCCCCCCACAATGTTGAGTTCAGTCCCCCAAAGGTGCTCTCCCACCCAATGTTTTTTTCTGGCCACTGGCGTATCCAATGGGGTTGGAAGGGCCAAGCCCCCCAAAACGCCTGAAGTCGACCAAAAGATGACGCATTTCATAATGTAAGCGAAAATCTACGCAACTTTTACTAATGAGGTTTTGTTTAAATCACCTATTGATGTATGAAGAATCGAAATTCGATGAGTGAGATGAATTGTGTGATTTTTTTTTTTTGGGGGGGGGGGGGAGATTCCCCCCCCCAAAAGAAGCTTTTTACCGTTCTGACATAACCATTATTCACGTCGAAGCGTAGTTTGTGAGATGTGAGATTAACCGCGATATACGTTATAAGACAATATAGACGATAGATAGACGTTACCACTTTAGGTTTGTGTGCCTCGTTTTTCATTTCAAGGGATACTGTACGGGTCGGATCTTTACAGACTAAAATGGTAAATCAATTATGAATCAAGGAGTGTACCGACTAAATGTGTTTATATTCACCTAAAGAAATTGTTTTTGAGTCGGAAATGAATCGCCTAAAAAAAACGCTGAAATGGCTAAGTAGAGTGACAACTCTCGAGGTCAGAGTGGGCCCTCTGGACTGAGTCTGGAGGCCACAGTGGGCCCAAAGTAGGCCAGAGTGGGCCCTCTGAAGGACAAGGTGGGCCATCTGGAGGACAGGATGGGCCCTCCGGAAGTCACAGTAGGCCATCCGGAGCAGGGGCGGCGCCACGCATTTTTGTCAGGGGGAGCCAAAATTTAGGGGCCTCCATTTGAGAGGGGCCTCCATTTAAGAAGAGGTCTTTGACCTCCATAGGGCTCCTCTCACCTCCCCTCTGGCTTCCAGAGGGCCGCTTCTGGACTTCAGGGGCACCTCTGACCTCCATAGGACCCCTCTGGCCTACAGGGGCCCCTGGCCTTTGACCTCCAGAGGGCCTCTCTGGCTTACAGAGGGCCCCCTCTGGCCTTCAGTGGCCTTTCTGACCTCCAAAGGACTCCCTCTGGCCTAGCTTCCAGGAGCCCACCTCTGACCTCCATAGGTCCCCTCTGACCTCTCTGGCTTCCAGATGGTCTCCTCTGGCCTTCAAATGCCCCCCTCTGACCTCCATAGGACCCTCTCTGGCTTCCAGGGGCCCCTGTGACCTCCGCGATGGGGCTTGCGAGATGGGGCCTCTTGGAGGCATGGAGAGGCCTGCTTAAATGACAGGGGGATATATGTTTGCCCCCCCCCCCCCCCTCTGCCCGACGACAGGGAGGGAGGGGGGGGGGGGCGACTGCCCCTCCTGCCCCCCCCCCTTCCGGTGGCGCCGCCACTGATCCGGAGATCGGAGTGGGCCCTCTGGATGGAGGCGAGTATGGGCCCTCTGGAGGTTGGCAAGGAGCAGAGACATTGGCTATTACAATGCTTGAGTGGGCTCTATGGAGTCCAGGGTGGGCCCTATGGAGGCCAGAGTGGGCCCTATGTAGGCCAGGGTGGCCCCCTGGAGGCCAGAGTGAGCTCTCTGAGACCAGAGTGGGCCATCTGAGACCAGAGTGGGCTCTTTGGAGGCCAGAGTGGGCTCTCTGTAAGTCAGAGAGTAGGCCCTCTGGAGGCCAGGGTTGGTCCCCGGAGGCCAGCCATGGCTGGCCGAATGACCCTCTGAATGTCTGATTGGACCGTCTGGAGGCCAGAGTGGGCCCTCTGAAGGTCAGAGTGAGCCCTCTGAAGGTCAGAGTGAGCCCTCTGAAGGTCAGAGTGAGCCCTCTAGAAGCCAGAATGGGCCCTCAAAAGGCTGGCCAGAGTGGGTCCTCCGGAGACCATGGTGATCCTCTGGAAACCAGATTGTGCCCTCTAGGGGGTGGCCAGAGTGGGATTCCTGGATGCCAGAGTTGGCCCTCTGGAAGCCAGAGTGGACCCTCTGGACGTCACTGAGAAAGCCTTAGTCGATCTGAAGAAGCACGTAGCCTTGGCCTGAAAAAAATCTAGCATTTTTTGTTTTTATTTTTAGATTGAGATCAAAGTTTAGAGGCTAGCATTAGAGTTTTGGAAATTGCGATTGGAGCTTCAATTCACAACCAATAGCGTAGTCAAGGGGGTGAAATAGGGGGTCTAGGGAGTCATGGGGTGCCGGACGAAAAGTCGAATGGCAAAAAGTAAACGGATGTTAAGTAAAGGGATATTTAGTCAATAGTAAAAAGTCAAAAGTCCTAAAAGTCGGCGGGCAAAAAGTCGACGTGGAAAAAAGTCAACGGTGAAAAAGTCAAACGGATAAAAAGTCAATTGACGAAAAGTCAACAGGGTAAAAAGTCAACTGTCAAAAATTCGACATGGAAAAAAGTCGACGGACCAAAAGTCAAACGGATAAAAAGTAAAATGACAAAAAGTCAACAGGGCAAAAAGTCAACAGTCAAAAAGTCGACATGGAAAAAAGTCGACGGACCAAAAGTCAAACGGATAAAAAGTCAAGTGACAAAAAGTCAACGGGGTAAAAAGTCTACAGACGAAAAGGCAAAAGGGTAACAAGTCAAAAGATAAAAAGTAAACGGACGGAAAGTCAAGGGGTAAAAAGTCGACGTCCCTAAAAGTCAAAAGACGAAAAGTCGAAATGGCAAAAAGTCGAAGGATAAAAAGTCGAAATGGTAAAAAGTCAACGTCGCTAAAAGTCAAAAGATGAAAAGTAGAAATGGTAAAAAGTCAACGTCGCCAAAAGTCGAAAGATGAAAAGTAAAAAAAACGTAAAAAGTCGAGATGGAAAAAAATAAATACGTAAAAAGTCAAATAGCAAAAAGTCGACGTCGATAAAAGTCGAAAGATGAAGAGTAAGAAGGTAAAAAGTCGAAATGGCAAAAAGTCAATGACGATAATCAGTTCATTTGGCCCATTCAATTTTCGTCTCTTGACTTCCCGTTCATTCCATTCTTTTCTTTGGACTATCCGACTATTAACCCGCCATTGACTGGGGGGGAGGGTGGGCGTTTACCCCCCCCCCCCCTTGATGAATTTTCGTAATAACTCAGAAACCAATAGGGCTATCAACGTGAAACTTTGGGTACTTTCTTCGAAATCACGTTTACGTCTTCTGTGAAAAAATAAAGAAATTTCGTCGATTTTTGTTCTCGGTTATAGCGAATTTAGTGACGTCACTACACACGAATTTTACACCAAAATCAGCTAAAATGTAACAGACCGTACAAATGCCATATTTTAAGCAAAATGCAATCCAAAAACGTCGAAAGATAGCAAATCGCAATGGCTACGAAATGGCTATCTCGGATTTTCGAACATTTTGGTCTTTGACCCAAAAATGCAAAACAAGTTTTTTTTTTGGGGAAAATGCCCACCAAATCAATTTTTTAAAAGATATTCAAAAAGCCGGAATATATGTCAGAGAACCACATATGGGAAACTACCATACCCAATTTCAGAATGATATCATGTTTGACTGACTTATAGCATATAAAGTATTGGTAACTCATGACGTCTCCTGATCCGGCGCTCCTCACTCGTAGCTGGGAGCTGCCGAACTAAAGCTTGTTATTGCAATCAGCACTTCACATGACCGGACACCGTGTCGGGGACGGGTGATACCGCAGATGGCTGGAAGTTACCGGAGCCAACTCAGCGCAACGGAGAGAGCAATAGCGGTGATAGGTATTTACTTCCGGTGGAGTTTAAACTCCATGCACTCCACTCAAACGCCATGCAATGAAGATATCTTTTTTTTTAGAGCGGTAACAGCGTAAATAGTTAAACTGATCGTTAGCACATTGTGCATATACCTGCCTCTGCCACTGTGCAGTTGACGAGACGCGACAACGCGCCGCAGCCGACTCGGTCGGTCACACGAACCCCGATTGGCTGAAATCTGATCTGCAGGTGCTCCAATGCCCCAATGGCGAGGATTCCCATGAGGCTCTAGTAACATTTCCATGAACCGGATCGACCTGACCGTACATGGTGGCTGGGGAGGGGGTTACTATGTTAGCATTTTACTCATGCGACTTGTATGCTATGCTAGTGACTTTTATATCTACTTGACTTTTATTTTTTTGACTTTTGGCGTGTTGACTTTTTGCCACGTTGACTTTTTACTCATTCGACTTTTTGCGATTGACTTTTATCGATTCAACTTGTTACGATTTGACTTTTTGCGAGTTGACTTTTTGCCACGTCGACTCTTCCCATTGACTTTTAGCTATGGGACTTTTTACTATTTGACTTTTGGCGTGTTGACTTTTTGCCATGTTGACTTTTTACCTTTTCGACTTTTTACCTTTTCGACTTTTTACCTTTCGACTTTTTATCTTTCGACTTTTTATCTTTCGACTTTTAATCTTTCGACTTTTTATCTTCCGACTTTTTGTCTTTCGACTTTTTATCTTCCGACTTTTGATCTTTCGACTTTTATCTATACGACTTTTTACTATTCGACTTTTAGCGTGTTGACTTTTTGCCATGTTTACTTTTTACCTTTTCGACTTTTTATCTTTCGACTTTTATCCATACGACTTTTTACTATTCGACTTTAAGCGTGTTGACTTTTTGCCATGTTGACTATTTACCTTTTCGACTTTTTATCTTTCGACTTTTATCTATACGACTTTTTGCTATTCTACTTTTAGCGTGTTGACTTTTTACCTTTTCGACTTTTTATCTTTCGACTTTTAGCGACGTCGACCCCTTGACTTTCCCTTGACTTTCCGTCCGTTTACTTTTTATCTTTTGACTTTTTACCCTGGAATCGGAGTTATGACCCCCTCCTGGAGGGCAGACTTGTGCTTGATTCCAGTGGAATCGAATCCGATTCCGGAATCGATTCCGTTTGTACTGGAATCGGAATCGGATTACATTCCATTGGTATCTGAGTGGAATCGAAATCAGATGGAATCAATCACGTTAACCCGGCAGTCACTGAGGTATATTCTGTAACACGACTCACTGGGGGGGGGGGGGGGGGGGGGGGGTAGCCCTCTGGTATCTTCAGAACCAATGATCGCAGCGGGACGCACAAGGCGGCATTCGACAGCGCTCAATGAGATAAACCTAACGCACACTTACAAATGCCAAATTAAGGTCACATGTCAGGTCACGGTCAAGTCAAACGTTAAAATCCAGGTATTTGAGTTTATGGACAATACTTGCCATCCATGGCCTTCGATTGCGCCTATGATCACCCACAGTGATGTCAAAGGTATGATACACATCCCACATGAGCTAAAGTGAGATTGTTGGAAAAGATGAAGGCCAAGGTCAGGTCACAAAAGGTCACTACACAACAAATTATCTACGAAAGTCATGCAGCACATGTTTTATGGATGCTTTTACGCGTATAATTCGATAGTGATAGTCATTTTACCACCTGACTTCATTTACTTGAAGTTAGTGTCAAGTTCAGGTCAAGTTCAGGTCACTGAAGGTCAAAATTTGAAATTTATAAATATAAATGGAAAAGCATGTTTATATATCAGTTTTATCTATAAAAAAAAATACAGTGCTGGCATTTATTTGTCTGTATCTGGTCAAAAAAAGCCAAAAAACGCAATTTCAAAATATGACATCATGATTTACCCATATTTTATATGCCATATCAGTCAAAAAAGATGATATCGTTTTGAAATTTGGTATGGTGGTTGCCCATATGTCGTTATCTGGCATATATTCCGTCTTTTTAAATATCTTTGAAAATTGTATTTTGTAGGCATTTAAACAAAAATTGGGATCAAAAACCATAATTTTCGAAATTTCGAGATAACTGGTTTATAGCCCTTACAATTTTCTACAGTTAAGCGTTTTTTTAATTGCATTTTGCTTCAAATGTGGCATTTGTACGGCCTGGCAAAGTTTAGATGATTTTTGTGTCAAAATCGTGTTTAGTGACGTCATTAAATTAACTATATCTCAAACAAATTCTGACGAAAGTGGTTCATTTTTGCACAAAAGATGTAAATATGATGCCCGGAGAGGTACTGAAAGTTTGGCTTCGATATCTGCATTAGTTGTTGAGATATTCCTAATATTCCTAAGGGGGGGGGGGGGGCTAAAAAGCCCCCCCCCGTGACTCGCGGGTTAAGCAAATTATGGAATCGGAATCGGATTTTTTTTCCCCATACCTTTTTAAGTGTCTACCGCCTCAATCAAGTCATAGCAACTTATGGCCATACAACCCGATGACGGCAGACAGGTATGCAGGAGTGCCCTTCCATGCCCGTGTGACCTGACTACGTTAATTACCATAGAACTTAATACCAAGGATGGGCATTCATTCACGTTAGGTCGCACCACTCCCCGCTATTTTTTTTTCCTTGCAGGACAGCCCGCCACCTGATGATTAGTAAAGGAGTATGCCTCGGGATCCATCGGACAGATAGCAGAGCTAGTAACATCCGGTGGTATTCCGAGACTGACTATATTAAGGTGTTAGTGGGACAAAAAATATGCATAATTTGCATAACTATTTACATATCCTATGATGGTGAAGAAAATATAGAAAATGTAGGCAAAAAATAAGGATGCAGAATGTAAGATAAACAAGGGATTTGAAAAGAGGATGATAATTAAATCAGGATAGCTCAAGGTGGGTGGCTGTACAACAGGTTTGCAACAATTTTGCACAGGTCACAACTTCCAAAAACAAATTCCGAACTGGATGTCCCCCGCCCACGCCGCCTCGCGTTAATACGCACTTTCCCTCGCGGGGCGGCGCTCCCGCTGCGGTCCACCGACCGGGCGTGCGAAGCGCCGATCCACTGCACTGGTCCGGCACCCCGCACCCCCGGCCGGCCGACCGGCCACCGTAGAGTATACTGAGGGCCGGTCCCAGGTTGGCCCGGTTACAGCGGGTGGGCGGGGGTGACCCCTACCCACGCCGCCTCGCGTTAATACGCACTTTCCTTCGCGGGGCGGCGCTCCCGCTGCAGTCCACCGACCAGGGGCGCGAAGCGTCGACCCACCGGGCCGGCGCCCCGCACCCCCGGCCGGCCGACCGGCTCCCGTAGAATATACTGAGGGCCGGTCTCGGGTGGCCCGGTTACAGCGGGTGGGCAGGAGCCTACACTTAGCACACATCATATTTTGTATTTTGTTTTGTGTTTATTTTCTAAGACAACTTACTACTGTTTTTTTAAATATTAAAATGAGATATTTATATTTTATTTTATATTTGCTTTATTAAAAAAAAAACGATTTTTGTCTTCTCCGCCAGTCATCAAGAGGGTCGGATCCCTCAAGCCTAGTCGTTGGGACGGCGTGAGGTTATGGGTGCCCAACAATTGACACGTCTTTATGTGTTATCATTAAAGCTATATCTACTAATAAGGGCTTTTCGGGTATATTTCTCCAGGCTCATTTTACTTTTGGGAATGTCCTCTAGATTGTGAGACCCTTCACAAATGGTCGAGTTCCATGCTTTTGGGGCTGTAAATGATAGGGAAACGACTCTAAAATTAGAGCGAGCAAAAGGAACAAAAAAATGCTGAGGTGCTCTGGTAATGAATGGCCTGCTGATATGAAATAGGTTTGATAGGGAAGGAGGCAGTGCACCGTTAAGGAACGCTAGCATTATCATTACATTTTGTTCGATGACCAACTCAGGTAATTTCAAGATACCATATTTCATAAAGAGCTCATTAGAAGGGAACAGATATGGTTTACTATCTATGATTCTCATAGCTCTTTTTTGGAGTCTAACAATTCTGTTTATTCTGACCGCATAAGCATTGCCCCACACAACAGCACAATAAGATATGTGAGGAAGAACAAGCGTGTTATAGAGTAATATTAGCTCCTTGGGAGAAAGACATGAACGCACGCGGCCCATCACACCGATATTTCTACTCAATATTAGGGATATATTGTTAATATGAGTATCCCATTTTAGATTTTCATCTAGAGCTTTTTAGATTTCCCCTAAGTATCTGACTGAAAATTGCCTTTTAATCTTTACATTATTAAGGACAATATTGATATCCCGTTGAATCGCAAAAAACGAATATATCTGATAGAATGTTTTTGAGGAATTCAAGGATAACCTATTACTTGAAAACCAAGCAGTCAACTTAGGGATGAAGGTGTTAATTTTTGTTTGAAGCTGCTCATAATTATCACCTTCAATGATGATAGCAGTATCATCTGCGAACTGAAAAACTTTACTTCCTTAGAAATGTTTACAAGGTCATTTATAAAGAGAATAAAGAACAAAGGACCAATGATTGAACCCTGTGGGACCCCAAGCTTAATTTCCCTATACTCTGAAATATACCCATTAATTTCTATTCGTTGTCTTCTATTCATGAAATAAGATTTAATAATACTAAGCATGTCCCCCCGTATTCCCATTAAGTGCAACTTATTAATAAGAATGGTTATATTCACTGTATCGAAAGTTTTTTTTAGGTCCAAGAACAGGCCAAGCACCTTTCCCTCGTTTTCAAGTGTCCTCGTGACTTCTTCAACGATAAGAGTTACCGGCATATATATCCCACGTTTCTTTCTAAATCCGAATTGATAATCACTAAGGATATTATTGGTTTCAAGAAAGGAAATTAAGTTAATGTGCAAGAGTTTTTCAAGTATTTTAGAGAATACAGGTAGTAGGGAAATTGGGCGATAATTCGTAAACTTATTCTTATCACCTGACTTAAAGATTGGCACAACAAGTGCAATTTTTAAGCGATCAGGAAAGGTCGCAGTTTGCAGACAAAGATTAAAGAAGTAGGTAAGATGATGAAGGCAACTTTTATAGGTTCTCAAAATGATATTGGTACTAATCTTATCTATCCCACCTCCCACAGGGTTCAAGGATTTTATAATATTCTCAATTTGATTCGAATTAGTAGAAAGAGGTTGATCAAAAACAGAATAGTCAATGTCCTTAAGGTAAGCCATTGGGCAACTATCAGAAGTGGGCATATTGTCTTCCAATATTTGTCCCACTGACACAAAAAAGTCATTGAAACCATTTGCTATATCCTTATTTAAAGGAAATAGTTCACCTTCGGGAAATTTTTCAGAACACGATTTTATTATATTTTTTAATACAGTTTCTTTTTTTATTTTCAAAAATGGTCCTACATCGCGCCAATTCAGGACAGAAGGTCGTAAATTATTAATGTTATGGTGTGCGTTATTGGTCTGCGCATGCTCTATGGCAGTGCTGGCACTTTCAGACGGTACGGTACATCATATATGCACCGTATTCCTTCGCCAAAAAGTCAAATATCTTCGGCTGGGGAGTCTTTTCAGCCAATACAAGTTACAGATAAGGATTTCTCAACACGGGCTACAAAACTGCTATTTCAGTTCAAAACCCATGTTGAAGGTGAACTATTTCCTTTAAGTACGTTTTACTATCATCATCAACAAATGCATTTGGGAGATTAGCTGACGACTTATGGGAGTTAAGTGCTTCTTTGAGCACCATCCAGGTTTCTTTTCCATTACCTCTATTATCATGAAATGATTTCTGAAAATATAACCTTTTTGCCCCTCTTAACACATTGGCAAGCATATTTCTATAACGTTTGTACTCATTTTCATTTAGCAAACTAGGACTTCTAATAAACTTTCTGTACATTTTTTTCTTTCGATTAATTGAACATAAAATGCTGGGGGTAATCCAAGGTTTCATAGGAGTCTTCCTACGGCTTGGTTTATATGTTTTTGAAAAATTATTGATACCTTGGGTGAAAGTATCTAGCAAAAGGTCGCATGCTAAGTTTGGATCTGTAATAGATTGCAAATTTGCAAGCTGAACTTCAATTAAATCATTTAATTATCTGAATTTGCTGGGATCAAAGACTTTCTCCTCTCTGCCTTATGATGACCACACTGGCTAAATGAAAACGAAGCAAATACAGGGAAATGATCAGATAAGTCATGCATAATCACACCAGATGATTTCACATATTTGTGATCATTTATGAATATATTGTCTAGCAAAGAGGAGTGTTCTCGATCAACCCTAGTTGCCTTAGAAATAAGTGAAATACATATCCATAAGAGTAGAAAAGATTATGGAAGGATAGCACCTGTTTATCTTGATATTGTTTGAATAGATTATAGTTAAAATCACCTACCAGGGCAACCAGCTTGTTCTCCTCATCAAACTTGGCTAGAATTTCCTCAAGATATGTCATGAAAGGCATATGTGGAGAATTCGGAGGTCTATAAAGACCCCCAACTACCATGCTTTTAGTAAAATTACTACTTTTAATTTCAACTTCAACAAATATATTTTCTCTGTTCAAAGCAATAATATCATCTCGCCTCTTGACAGGGAGACTGTCGTGGACATATATTGCTGTCCCTCCTCCCTCTCCCCTTCTCTACATGAGGCAAAAAGGTTATATCTTTCTAAATTATAGTATTTCAGTATTTCTGGTTTTAACCATGTCTCAGAAATACATATCACAGACCAAACAATACCAGAGCTTTGGAGGAAGGTTTGAAAATCATCCATTTTATTTTTCAAGGATCTCATATTCATGTGAAGGATAGAAAATCCTTTATCCACATTCATTTCATCTGGTATTGTGTAATACTTACATTCATTATGAATGTGTTCTACTTGTGTAAATGATTCACCTGTGTTATCGTGCTGTTGATTTGATATGGGGTCTATATTGCTATAGTTGTCTTCAAGAGTCAATGTGTTGGCTGTGTTAGTATTTGTTTTTTTTAAGTCATGCTGTACATAGCGATGTGCAATATGAGTCAGTGATTAATGTGTGCTGCTGAACAGCCCACCACCCATCATAAAGAGGGTGGTATCGTTTTGAAAACATGAAAAATAGTAAGCTACAGAAGAAAAAAGGGGTAACATAAACTGAGCTAAAGATAGTACAATGACAATGGGGTAAACATGTGGGTAAGGGACTTAATTAACCATCAATAGAAAGTACTATTTATAGTCATAATCATCTGCAAAATGATGGCTATTTCAAACGATTCCGTTTTATTTTCGGAAAGCATCACTCTGGTCATGAATTCACTCTTCATCATCGAACATCACTCTTCCCTGAAGGAAATTTGTTCCGTTGAGCATGAATAGCTGAAGCAAAGCTAGGCGATGATTTGTTACCTAATGAGAGTCAAAACATGCTCAGTAATTCTACTTTTAAGTGGAAACATAGGTACAATGATATTCACTTATGCCCATATTAGGTATGTTTATTGTACCGTATATGCCATAATATTATATCTTTCAAGGCATTGATTTCTCCATGCCCATATACCTATCATATTACAAATAGCAGTTTGAAATATGTCCATGCACCTTGGTTATAGGTAAGTCTAGATATTATATATCGTTTTGAACCTTCGTTAGAATTTTCAATTTGTGAACTATCACAATTTTGCAGCACAGGCCAGTATTTTTTAACAAACTTCATGCAATTATTTGATTTTTTTTTTGTATATCAAAATAGCCATATTAAATATAGCTGTGTAATATATTGAATATGTCGATTCGTGTCATTCGTGCCATTCGTGCCATTTGTACAAAATGTAAGCATGATCGGACATTTTGAGGCAGCCAGTGTAATACAATTGGAATCAATGGAATCGGATTCGGAATAAAGTTGTTTAGGTGCCCTGGAAGCGGATTCGTAATCGATTCCTCTAATAAAGTATATATTGGAATCGGAATGGGACTCGATTCCGCTGAAGCGGAATCAAGCACAAGTCTGCTGGAGGGTAACCGAGGTCGGCTTGAGGGGCCTTTGATCTGCCTGAGAGGGCCCTCGGTCGGCCTGAGAGGGCCCACTACAGATTTTACCCACCCTGGCAAGGTGGGTTCGAGACGCTTCGGCGCTTGCTATTTGCTCCTGGCGGAGATGACCTGCGGCCGGTGGCAGCGGCCGTGTTCAAGGTCAGATGAAGCCAGAGAGCTGAACGGACCGTCCTCAGTCGTTAGAGGACGTTAAACTTTCGCTTCTAAATTCTGCCGGTGACTGACATTGCGCGATCGGATGGTGGGGTCAGGGCCCGCCCAACAAGCTGAGCTTAGCGGTGGGTCCTGATCTCGGAAATCCATCCCATCAAAACATTTATAACACACAACAAAACAAAACTATATAAAAAAATGGTCGGTCGTAGGCTCGGCCAAAAACTTTGGCTTGAGGCGCCGTACGACGCAAGGCAAAACTCATGTGACGGTTTATTTTTGAGAACTGATTTAAAAACAAACTACTTTGTACCTATTCTTTAATATTTTCATTTAACAAACATCCAAATGCATTTTTTTTGCCGATTTCAGTCGTTTGGGTAAGCCATGGCGTTGATATTACCCCCATTGGACCCGTCTTTGTTCCGCCCCCACCCCAGAATCGTTTTGAAAAATCGACACCGGTAGGGTTGTACTTATTATTTGTTACCTCTCCCCTGTTTCAACAAGGTTTCGCTGACGTTCCAACACCCCCCCCGCTCAACAACTTTTTTGCTAACGCTCCACCCCCCCCCCCCCGTCAACAACTTTTCGCTGACGCGCGACCACTAGGCTCGATTCTGTCCCCCGTCCTCCCCCCCCCAATTTCAGAGGCGTGGCGGAGCCCCTGGCCTCCACAGCCATATTTCGACTTCACCGCATATCCGACGAATAAATTTAGGGCTGTGTGCCAGCATTTGGCCGATACGACCGGTGATGAATGGTCTCTCGAAAACATGAAGACGTTGAGCCGATATCAGCCCGATGCTTGGTAGGACGACGGCCCGAGTTTCATCTATTTCGCTTCGAAAATCAATATGCCACGTGTACGTGGTATGAGCAATTAGCATCATTCGAAAGTTAAAAAACGTTCAAAACGAAAAGCAATTATTTCAGTTATTAACGTCTAACCGTAATATGTGAGATGAGTTGTACAGTAATCAGCAATCAACGGCAACAACCAGGTAACAACTATTCTTAGTTTTGGTGCCTCGTTTTCCATTCCAAGGGATACATATTGCCAGTGGCGTCGCCGAGGATTTTTGAGTGGGGGGGGGGGGGGGGGGTAGTCGGTTGAAATGACGAAAAAGTGTACCCCATTTTTTTGCGTGTATTTAAGCCTTTGCAGCATATTTTTATGTGGATTTTCATGTTGTAGTGGGTACATGTTATTTAGCGCAGTCAAGTGGCGCGAATTTTTCCCTACGGCTTTTCCTGATAAAACCCAGAAATATAGGCGGTGGGCCACCGCGAAGCGGAGTGAAAATGTATATTTTAGGTCGTTGAAAACGAAATTTTATATTGGAACCAGACCGTGAGTGGAGCCAAGCCTCAGGTAGCCCTTTTCCTGGTTACACATCTCAGAATGATGAAAAATATTGAAACGAAGGTAGTTTTTCATATACATTAGCCTCGGATAGTAAATCACGATGACCGGTATAACCGGTAGCGAGCGCTGACTGCTATAGCACGATATCCGGTGGCATACATCACGATGACCGGTAGCAGTCAGCACTCAATAGTACATATGATAATAATAACTGTATACATATGAAACCAAACTGTAACAAACAACTAGCAACAGTGCACATGGTTTGAAAGCAGCAAGGGGCAGAACGACTTTTCCGCGCATAAATGGTCCCTGTGGATCTGGATGAGCCTGGGGGGAGATGGCTTGGGGAGATGGTCCTGGCCTGGTATCCACTATTAGCTCTTTGGTCCAGCAGGCTGGGCACCGCTGGAGCAGCTTCCGGGTGCCGATGTCCGCGTCTCTGCGTTCGCGTCGCCTTTTTCGGAACTCGGCAGACTAGCTAAACATGTAGCCCGCTTGAAAGTTAATATTTTATGAAGGGAGTGGTCCCTGGTGGAATTCATTTTCTCATTTCCAAATTTGTATAAGCAATTGCGAAACTTGTGTCATGCCGCGAAGCGGCGCGAAATTTCCACTTTTTGACTGTGAATACCTGAACTTTGACTACTGCAAAGGCAATTTGTACGATAGATTGTCAACCTCCCCGCAAAAAGTGTTGTGTGTGTGTGTGTGGGGTGGGGGGGGGGGGGGGGGGGGGGTCAACCACCCCTCCTTCTGAGAGTGGGGGGTCGGGGGACCGTCCCCCGACCCTCCCGTCAGCGACGCTCCTGCATGTTACGGATGACATTTCCTTCGTTTTCCTTTCGGAGCAGCGGTGTCGAAGGGGAAAACGAAGGAAATTTCATCCGTAACTGACTGAGCCCATTTCCATGTTGCAGGGGTGTAGGATCCTATTCAGTTGAGGGGGCTTCAGCCCTCCCCCCACACATTTGGCTACAGCCACCCCAACTTGGACGAGGAAGTGGGTCACATCCGGGGAGAAATCTGTATTTTGGTGGATTTTGATGGTACTTTAAGCGATTTTCCCAGCTCAGTCCCCACAACTTTTCTGGAGAAGCTACTCCAGAAGCTACTTAGCTTCTGGAGTTCTCGCTTCCACGTCGTATTTTTCCTATTCCAATCTTTATTTTAATAGGAATTACATGCAAACTAGAATCAGCTTCCGCCATAAAAAATGTGTCTGGGGGGGGGGGGGGGGGTTGACCGCCATAAAAAAGTGGGGGGTCAACCCCCCGGTTTTCAAAGTGTGTGTGTGTGTGTGTGTGTGTGTGGAGGGGGGGGGGGGGGGGGGTCGCCCCCCGTCAGCGACACCCCTGCCTATTGCATGGGTTGGATCTGCACTGATTAATACGATAATTTGGTGAGGAGTTACTAATTGCAGGTCAGCTATTTTATTAATGAAATAGTTTTTTAGTCGAAAATGAAACGTCTCACAAAATGAGTAACTAATGTTTTTGTTTGATTGTGTAAGGGTTATGATGGCTCTATTTGAGCCCTTGACCCATTGGCGCATCCAGAACGTCCAAAAACGTCGTTTTGAAGAACTGTCTCAAAACTCGTCTGACCTTGTGTGTTTTTGCAACCAAAGTTGTATCGTGCCGAGCCGAGGGTGTTGCAGTGTTTTAGGGGAGGTTGGGTTGGGACGCCCCTTATTTTGTTTTCTCTCTCGAGTATTGGCGGTGTGTAGCACCACCGTTTTCTGGCGCAGCTGTTTCTGCATGAATTGCGCCAGTGGCGGATCCAGGATTTCCTAAGGCAGGGGGGCTTTAGGCCCGAGGGCGGCATATTTTCTCGGTGACAGGGGCAGCATAGTCCACAGGGGCGCCAATCCAATATGTCAATTAAGCGGGTCAAATATGCCGCTTCCTTAACCCGCGCCCCGGGGGGGTGGGGGGGGGGAATCTGCCCCCTCCCGAATTTTATCAATATCTTGAAAACTATGCTAGATATTGACGTGAAACGTTCCGTACTTTATGTTGCATCCATTTTACGTCTTCTCCAAACATGTCAGTTGGGGAAAACTACAGAGAGGCGATCAAAAATAGATCAATACATTTATAGTTTTTGTTATGCCCATATTTGGGCATGCATGCAGTATCAAACTGAGGCCTATGTCATTAGGCCAATTCGGAGCAACGTACGCATACTCTTAGGTTAAGAAGTGTGGGGAAAATTTTGCTCATCAATATATCGGAATAATAAATTTGACCAGATTCTGCAATTGCCCTTATTCCACTGCAAATGACGATCTTAATATTGATTC